>JAWWML010032173.1:0-12023 GCA_035047165.1 Ormyrus rosae
TGCCTAAGCAACTGTAAAAAAATTTGGCAATTCCAGGAAGGGTGTCATTTTCACTATTATAATGGGGGATACCCTTTGATTAAAATTTATTCTTGGCTATACACATTTATTTAAAATAAGCCACGTAATCGTATTACAACTGTAAATGGTGGATGCTGCTGAGCGAGAAAAAGAGAGAAAACAGCTAGAGCTCGTGAGAACGGAACTGTGCACCGTGCGCGGTCCGCCTCGTGGAGAGCGGCGACCGTCATGTTGCGTACGGTCTCCCCGGTGTATGCTAGAGAGACAGCGCGGCGCGCGAGATGGGGGCAGCTATCTTGCGCGACAGTTCTCTGCCCATCATTGCACGCACTTGTTGTGCTCTGCTCCGTTTGGCCATAATAATCCATAATCTTTCCTTACACTTTGGGGATCGTGTGAGTGCTCTAAGCGGCGGGGGCGCAACAAGTCCCACCGACGCTACTACCAGAGAAAAAGTCACAAACCGCTCCTACAATAGCCGCGAGAGTCGTCTTTGGCACTGGAGCAGCAGCGATTCACTGGCACCCCAGCGGCAACCATTAGCGCCCGTAGGAGCGAGAGAGAGATCTTCGATTTGCGCGGCTAGCCAGCCAAAAGTAGGTTTTTATTGTATTTTACGGCATTACTTTTGCGACAACTATGAGCCGGCTAAGAGGCCTTCAAAGGGGTTTAGATCTGAAAACCCCGGTGCGGACCCTGGGAAGAGTCGACGAAACGGCTAGATCGGCAGCCGCTGATCTTTACCGATCACGCGCGAAGAAGTCTTGGCCTACGCGAGCTAGAAATTTATATTTTCTGTTTCATTCTTTTGTTGTTTTGTTTGTTAGTTTAATAAACGGTTCACGCAGTCGGCTAGGCCGAGGCGTAACAGAGACGCCCGGCTCAACTTAAATAATTAGAGATTATGTATTATTTGCGACAAAAGTCACCCCGTTACAATATATTTTGGAATATTTTGATACATTTTAAAATTTTCACTAGGGATGAGCGCCGAAAAGTCATGTCAAAGTCGTAATTTTGAGATTAGAGTTGTAAAAAAATTTGTTATTTCTAATCGGACGATCCCAGAGATAGCTTCATGAGGTATACTAATCGGGCAATCCCGGAGAGGGCCTCATGAGGTCCATACTGAAATCCCTATCGAGAAGTCGCTCAATCAATTCACTGAGGTTGCTTTAAGGAGGTCTGCGTTAGGATGACGTTTAATCGGGTAAGGAGGCATGTTCTTCCCAACGCGTGAAGAAGTGGCGGAAAACGGTTGAAACGCCTAACCGAGAGCCACTTAGCTAATATTCAGATCTCATAAATTTATAAAGAAAGTACGCTGTATCTTGTAGGCGAACACTCGCGAGCAGAGTTAATCAAACGAATAAATCTTAAATTAAGTTAAAAGAAATAGAGGCATGTCGCGCCAAGGGATCTCGTCCATACCGTAATTGACGTTAAGCTACCGAAAGCAAATCGATGAAAACAGAACTTTGTGACACGTGTGAACGAGTTCCCGGCAAGCGAGAAAGTGAGCGTTCGAAAGGCTGCCGGTGCTCTCTAGTCCCGCTGCAGTGTTGCCATCTCTTCTCCCTTGGAGTCGCAGGGAAGCAGTGGCACTGCGGAGTCCCCTTCTCAGAGCGGAGCCATGGCGGTCTTTTTGAAACTGTCGCAGCTTTTGCGGTGGATCAGGCCGCAGCGGTGGGCCAGGTCGCTATTAATTATTATCGCGCTCCACGCTCTTACCGACGGGACGGTTTCGCAGACGCTTGACCGACACCCTACTCAGCTTCACGCCTCTGGAAATAAACAGCTGACGTTTTCGCTGCCGTGGTAGCTAGTGGGGTCTCGTTCGACGCGCGGCTCTCTCTCTGTTTACGCTACGCAATACACACATTCCTGCATACGCTCATTCTCTCTCTCGCCCTCACTCTTCGCGCTCCCGATGAGGCACTGCCGGCCTCTCTGGCTTGCCTGAGATTGCCGTCGCGCAACCAATTTCTCTCATAGAGAGAGAAGCAGAAACAACAGAAAACTCCGGGTTCTTCGGAACACTGAGTTGGGGCCCTGAGCCTCCCAACGCTGTGTTGCCGCGACACCAACTCGAGGCGCTTGAATATCCGAATATTTCGGTGTTCCCTTTACACCGACTTGATTTTGTCATAAGACCATTATTAGAATCGCTATTTCTCGATTTAGAAATAAGCTAATACCAAATTTGCCATTAAGAATCACCGAGTTTTTCGGTATTCAAGAGTTTCAAAAGTTAGTGTTTTCTGTATTCCAAATATTTTTCTGTGCAGAAGTAAATAAGGAATTTATTTACTTACGGAAAAATCGCGAATAAAAATGTAATCGCGACACGCGAAACATCAAACGAATACGAGTACCGCAAGTTATACGATTGAAATATACACGCCCAATATTAAGCGCTCTAAGGAAGAAAAACCGGGAGAAAAACAAATTACGCGAAATCAACAATCGAATTAAAATCCGGATACAAAGGAAATTTCACCTATGTACTCCATCTACCTGATGCCGGTAAGCCTTCAAATAATAAAGATATCAGTTCCTTGCTTATTACGTAGACTCATTTACTAATTATAATAAACCTCTACATTTACAATTCCAGTACACCACAATTGGCGACGAGGATAAAGTTAAAGTAAAGTTACAATTATTAAACAAAAGAACGTGCAGATAGTGTACTTGCTTGCTACAAAACTGTACAATAGCGTGACGAGCGCGACAGCAAGTTAAATCATAGCTTATGGGTGATAAAACAGTAGCATGGGCACACGCTACAAGTATAGCGGAATTAATAAATTTCTTAACCAATTATCGTTTCAGTGTTAAAGCTGTTCAATTATGAAACTCTCAAAAATTCATGAAAAAAGTATGCAGACCACAAGAAATTTGACCTCACAACCAAAGAAGGATTAGTAAAATTTTTGTACCTATTTGAAGAGAAAAATATATATGAGTCAATAGACATCGACGAGTTAGGAAAGGTAGTGAAATATATAATATATCAAGGAGAAAAAACAGATACATCAGAAAATTCCACAGTCAAAAGTGTCATTTCAACACTCGATGCATGGTCATCAGAAACAGCCCAAAGCAGTAAAGAATTCGACGACTTAGAGGTTAAGCAAGGGCGCAACGTAGAAGACAAGAAAGACGATATTTACTGCAATGAGTAGAAAGTAAAAGCTGATACAAATTCAAACGAAATAGAATTAAATATAAACTTATTTCAAGAAGAAGAAATGGCTGACTTCGAATTTCACAAAAACAAAGATAGCTGGGAAGAGTACGTGGAACGCATTGAATTATTTTGCATAGCCAACAAAATTACAGACGACAATATGCAGGTAGCCACGTTACTTACAAAATGCGGCTCAGAAACTTACAAATTGATACGAGATCTTTGTGTTCCAGATAAACCAAAAACTAAAAAGTTTAATGATATCATCAAATTAGTAAATTATCATTTAACTCCAAAAAAGAACACAGCTATGGAAAGATACATATTCAGCCAAGCTGAACAAAATACTGGCGAAACTATCAACGAATTCGTAGCGAGGTTGAAAGAATTATCGGTTAATTGCAATTTTACAGAGTTAGATAATGCACTGTGCAATCAACTAGTGTGTGGTATCAAAGATCACAATACCAAAGTGGCATTATTCAGCGAAAGCGAATTGACATTTAAAAAAGCATTAGAAACTTGCTACAACTAGGGAAGCAGCGGTCAAAAACGCCACAAGCACAGAAAAGCAGCCAAGTTTTTCATCTATACAACATATGGGCTCACAACGATACCAGCGCAACGGCGGGTCATCGTACAAGAATCGAGGCAATATCAAGAGCAATGACGGCAATACCGGGGGCAACTACAGAAGCAGTAGCGGCAACAACAATAAACCAAGTAATTATAATGCAAATCTGAGCGCGAGTAATTCTCGAAACTATGAAAAAATCTGTTTTTGTTGCGGTATGAAAAATAATCATACAACTAATGATTGTAAATTTCACGAGTATAAATGCAATTTTTGAAAAAGCTTGTATAAGAAAAAACGGTAAAAAATATTTTTTTCAAAATAATAAGGCAAAACGTACGGATAATAAATGCCATCACGTGAAACCGGACGAATCAGAGGCCGAGAACGAACGATCAGACGAATTTTAATCAATTTCTGCCGAAAACAAATCGAAAGGTTGCAATAAAATAGAAGCTGAACCACAATTTGTTGATTTGTTGATCTATTGACTTTTCGTCAATACCGTAGAAATAAAAATGGAAATCGATACGGGAACATACGTAACGGCAATGTCCGAATTTGATAAACAAAAATACTTCCCAGATGTCAAACTTAAAAAAAGCGATGTTGTACTTACATGTGACGAAGGTTTACCACAAAATCCGGTAGGGAAATCAGAAAAAGTAAAAGTAAATTTCGCGAACACTGAAAAGTACTGAGATCTGTACATTATTAAAGAAGAAGGACCGACACTCCTAGGTAGACAATGGTTAAAAGCATTTAATTTATGGCCATTAAATCTGAACCCTAACGTTCATTCAAGCAATGTTCTTAAAATAGAAAGCGAAACAGTTAAACAAAGAATGTTAGACAAATTTCCGCTACTTTTTTCAGACACGCAAGGGTGTTACAAAGGTAGGAAGGTACACTTAGTTTTCAAAGACAACACATCATGCGCCGTTCGCATTAATGTCAAAAATCTCAAAGGAAATATAAAGATTGATTAAATTAGGCAATTTAGAACCGGTAGCTTGCAGTGAATGGGCAACACCCATAATACCTGTACTTAAGAAAAACGAAGAAGTACGTTTATGTGGAAATTTTAAATTAACAGTAAATCCACAATTAATTATAAAACGACATCCTATACCGTTAAAGGAAAGAATATTTAATACTCTTTGAGTCGGGAGTGAATGGTCGCAAATCAATCTCAAACACGCGTTTATGCAATTTGAGTTACATGACGAATCTAAAAACGCTCTAACAATTATTACACATGAAGGCTTATTCAGATATACAAAACTCGGAGAGGGAATCGCGTCTAGTCCTGCAGAATGTCAAGATATTTTAGAAGAGATTTTAAAAGGTATAAAACATACAGAAATTTACATTGATAATATTTACACTACAGGGCAAACAGACCATGAATAAGTAGAAATTTTAACAGAAATTTTTTCAAAGTTAGACCAAGCAGAATTACGAGTAAACTTAGACAAATGCGATTTTTTCAAAGAAAGTATCGAAATACTAGGTTACGTAATCGACAAAAAAGGTCTTAGTCCAAGTCCATCAAAAATTAAAGCAATAAAAGATGCTCCTATTCCACAAAATCGTAAAGTATTAGAAGCTTTTCTAGGACTTGTTAACTTCTACGAAAGATTTTTAAAAAACAGTGCAGAATATGTATGGCCTTTATACGAATTAATTAAACAAGAAACATGGCAATGGACAAATTTATGCCAAAAAAGATTTGATTCGATAAAAAGTCAAATTACCTCAGAAAACGTATTAGTTTTATTCAGTCACGATATACAGCTAGTGTTAGCATGCGACGCGAGTGATAAAGGCATGTCAGCGATTTTATCGTACAGATACGAAGACGAGTCAGAACGCCCAATAGCTTTCGTGTTCAAAATAATTCCTAAAAGCGAACGACAATAGAGCAATAATCGACAAAGAAGCAGGTGCAATAATATTCGGGTTTAAAAAATTTTATCAATACATTTACGGTAATAACATCATATTAAAAACAGATCATGAACCATTAAAATATATTTTCGGGAATAAAAATATATCAACCATGTTACATAGTAGGCTTCAACGGTGGGCTTACTTTCTCTCGGGATACACATACACGATCGAAATAGTAAAATCGAAAGCCAACGGTAATTGTGACGCGTTTTCACGCTTACCAGTACCCGATGACACACACGTTTTCTCGTCGAAATACACAAACGTAAATTATATTCAAAACGAATGGTATACAATAGATTTTAAACAGGTAACTAAACATACAGCAAATGATAAAGTTTTTAAGAAAATTGAATATTATGTAAAAAACGACTGGTCAAAAATCGAAGTATTATCTAAAATAAAAAAAATTTTCCATATTAAACGTAACGAGTTGGACGAAGAGGAAAATTGTCTCACATGGGGTCACAGACTCGTGATACCAGAGACACTACAAGATCAAATGTTACGCGAGTTACATATAACACACTTAGGCATTGTTAATATGAAACAAATTGCTCGAAATTATTTTTGGTAGCCAGGTATAGATTCAGATTTCGAGGCCTTAGCGAATAAATGTAAAATTTGCTTAGAATCACGACCAAATACACAAAAAATAGAACTTTCACCGTGGCAGTGGCCTATTACATCATGGTCGCGTATCCATATCGATTTTTTAGGACCTTTTCACGGTAATATGCTTTTAGCAATAGTTGATGTTCATTCGAAATGGCCAAAGGTCATAAATATGAGAAAAGATACGACAGCGAGTAATTTAATTAAAGTTATTGATTCAATATTTAGTAGATTCGGTATTTGTAAAACTGTAGTAAGCGGCAATGGTCCACAACTATCAAGCGATGAGTTTCGAAAATATTTAAAAAATTACAAAATTAAGCATGTCTTTTCAGCACCATATTATCCTGCAACAAATGGCGCAGCAGACATTTTTTTTTTTTTACAGTAAATAAAGTAGATAAAATGATACGTGACGGACACTCATTAGATTTTGCTTTAAATAAATTTTTATTTGACTATAGAACTACAGCGCATGCAACAACCAATAAAATACCAGCGTATTTAATGTTCAAACGCGAGCTTCGCACTAAATTTGATTTACTAAAACCTGACGTGCAAGGTAGAGTAGAATTACAACAATATAATCAGAAGCGATTTAGACACGGTCATAGGAAATGTGAATTTCACGTAGGCGAAATTGTTTATGTTAAAGATTTTCGTCGTTATAAAAATAAAAAATCGGAAGCAACAATAATAAAACAAATATCACCTATAATGTATAATGTTAAATTTAGCGACGGCTATGTTACAAAAAGACACATAGATCAAATTGTAAAAACTCATTTAGGCTCGAATTTAAGAAGAGGGGAGATAGAGGAGATTAACATTTCCTCGTCTCGAGATAATATTGTAAACAGCGAATGTAATGTAAGCGAAAGTGAATTGAATGACAGAAGTGGTGATCAAAATCAAGAACAATCAAAAGTACGGGTGAGGTGAAAAGTGAAAACCAACAAGCTTTACGACGATCAGCTAGAATTAAAAAATGAAAGAAAATAAAAGATACCTCTAATATAAGTTGAAACTAAGAAGACGGGAATTGTAGTGCATGCAGAATGTTAGTATTTGTAAAAGTGCAAGCGACGAGCATGCAAGTATGTTTGAGAATGCTGACACCTCAAAAATGTATACATCTAATCATTGTAACAGCGGTAGCTGCGAGTCAGTCTACACCCAGCCTTCAAATAATAAAGGCATCAGTTCCTTGCTTATTACGTAGACTCATTTACTAATTATAATAAACCTCTACATTTACAATTCCAGTACATCACAGTATGTTTTAAAATTATTTGACTAACTAATTTTTAAAACCTAAAAACTGTCTAAATAATGCCAATTTTATAAATTTATACAAATTTTTAATTTTGAAAACTAGTTAGCTAAATAATTTTAAAACATACAACTCTTCACGCCATAATGGCATAAATTTCCAACAATTTAAGCTAAACCAAGTCCAAATATATTGAACGGTTCAATCTCTGGCTTACGCCAAACTCCAAAATTTCCCATTTTACAGGAAACCGCAATAAAAGAATTTATTTAAAAACATAACACTTGGCACAACACTAAACTTTAAACTTAGAATTACTTCTTCGCATAAAAAGTTAAAGATGATTAAAGATGTTCGCACTCCCTTATCATCAAGAAAAGCTTCAACTTCTAAGTTATATATTATGTTTTTATATTATTAATTAGTATTATCACATCAGCTACATTTCTTCTTCAACAAATATAACTTTGAAGTGGTCCATATGCATGATGTTCAAAACATTATAATTTTTACAATATCAGGCAGGGTTGACACGCTGATGAAGAAGTGCACATTTGTAATAGCGCTTACAAATTGCACATTTGTAATAGCGCTTACAAATTGCACTTTCAAAATAATATTTTAAATACATTACTGTATTAAAAAGTAAAACCTACATATAATGACAGTTAAAGAAAACCTGAAACAAAAATGAAAGTTCTTTTTAGCTTGACAGCCTGAAGAAACAATGGAACTTTAAAACCTGTTTTCAAATAGTAGTACTGTGTCCAAAAGTATTTTCTTTGACGACATTAAATAAATGATTATGCACTTTTATAATTCATCAAAAATGATTGTTTACACTCCAAGGAATAAACAAAAATGGTTAACCTCAACCAACACATGAGTCAAAACATTAAGACTAAAAAGTGAGCCCGAGAAGCTAACTAACACTTCGCTGCGACCATAACGACACGATTGAACCCAATTGAAACGCTTGAGAGCGCTTTATTAAAAATTTCAAAATTGAAACTTTTGTATATCAAAGTATCAAAAAAAGTTAAAGAATAATATAAAAACATTTACTAATTTTAAAATAATAATTAAAATATTTTTATAGTAATTTTTTAGCAATACAAAATTTTAGTAATTTTAATAATTAAATGTTAAGCTGTTACTTTTTTTAAATGTGTACATACAAATTTTTATGTAGGTTTTGGATAGTATAGTGAATCAAAAAACCAAATAAAAAAAAATTGATTTTTTTCATAATTTTAGGTGTAAGACCCCCTTAAATCAAATTTGAAAGAATTTTACTTTAAAAAGTAATTAAAAAAAACGTTTATTCAAAATGTCTTTTACGGGGCAAAATTTGAGATATCATCATAAAACTGAAATTTTTTAATGCATAGTACCAAGACCTACAAGGTTTTTGTTTCTAAACTCGAAAATACAATTTTAAGACCATTTTATGTCTGCGAAACATCAAAAAAGTGAAAAAATGCTCTATTTTTAATAATATAGTTACCAATAAAAAACTGAAAAATTATTTGAAGGACAAAAGCCTGCGTAACTTTTTTATAAATATAATAACCAACCTTCGTGCACAGTTTCAGATAGATCCGAGGAAAGGAGGACCCCAACGATCCATTAATTTTTTCCCCCTAAAGTACACGTACGAAACCTATTCCCCTGAAAAGTACTTGAAAAGATAAGAATTAAAAAAAAATTATTGGTTTCAGGTGGTGGGAACATCTTAAAAAATTAGCTTCCAATTTTCACCCCTCAAATTTTAAAAGAGTAAAAATTATGTAAAAAAGCATATTTGGCGGTACTTTGAGGAAAATTCCATGATACATTTTCAAAAAATATGGCTTGTAGAGAGAAAAAAGTAACTTTTGAATCAGTGTTATGAGTAATTTGTTAATAATACTGTATTTTAGTTAGCCCTCGATGAAATTGCGAACTTTAAAAAATTATAATTAATATTTTAGCACTACTTTTTGTTAGTAAACTTTTCGGCAATAAATTATTTAAGGAGGTTCGATAGATCTTTCGTGCGGGGCGTGGAAAGAGGGACCCCTCTCTCCCTGCGAGCGGCTTCCCGCTTACCGTGCGCCCCCTCCGCAACCCACAAACTCGACGTGTCGTTCACACTTTTGTTTGTTTCTGTGAAAGGGAATTGTAAACTATCAAGATCCGAATGCATTTTTGTTCTTTGATTGTTTTTTTATTAAACTGCAGGTTTTTTAACTTTCTCTAACCATTATTTACAATTGATTTTAATGATCAAAGGCCCAATAACCTCTCTCTCCCATAAGAGCCCGTGTATAAAATCATGATTTTAACATCAATTATCTCCAAAACTACATTGTCAATCGCTAAATTTTACATTCTAACGTTTTGCTTGTTATTTTTTAATTAAGAATATCTCCAAGTATCAAAACGCGCAAAAGCTTTATGGATATATACGTTGCGTCAAAGAGCTTAATTAAACTTAATCAAGTTTAATATGCATAAATATAACCTATTTTAGTTGTAATATATTACTTATTATTGCAGGTAGCGGATACGCAAGGAATTGAAGCTGTAAAAAGAGAGTTTTCTATGCTCGGACAGGGTAGGGGGGTTCGTCTCCGACTGTAACGCTAATTTAAAATATCTGGAGAATGGGAGAGCGTTAGCCTCTAAAAATCCAGGTAAGTGATCAATGGGCCAAGGAGAGAGTTATTAGTACAGTACTTGTTCTCCTATCAGACAAATTATTTAAAAAATATTTTATGTCTTTTGAGGATATTACCGAAGTTGGCGATTTAGGAACCAATGGTAAAAGTTCTCTTTTGTATCACCACTCTCCACAAAATGGCAGCCACAACATTTTGTTAGCTCCGGAACGTAAAATCCAGTAATTTTGAATATTTTTAAATGCATATCATTAGGAATATTCTTTAAGGGGGTATGATACCGAAAAACTTTCAAAAAATGGAAATTTTTTTTATTACATATTTTGTCTATGTTATAATCTGTATGAAAATAGATTTTTATGCAAAAATTTTAAAAATTAAAGAAGTAAATAGCACATAATACGAAAATTTTTAATTTTAGATTTTTTGAAATAATTTCTAAAAACTTTATAATTTATTAATAAATGTATAAAGATTTTTAAAAATGGGTTTTATTACTATAAAGTAAATTTTAATATAAAAATGTAAAGTTTTAAATAGAGCGCACAAATCGCGCTTCAGTCGGGTCGCCACGGTCGCCGCAGCTACTTTTTGACAACCGATTGCTTTTAGTAAGTGCTACATGTGCGTTGAGGTTAACCATGTTTGTTTATTCTACAATAAAGTAAAGTGTAGAATATTCAAGGGTCGTCAAAGAAAACACCCCTGGACACAATAATTCAAACTACTATTTCAAAGCAGGTAAATTTGTTCCATTACCACTTCAAGCTGTCAAGCTAAAAAAAGAGGTTTTATTTTTCTGTTTCAGGTCCTACTTAACCATGATTTTGAAGTGCTTTTTTATATAGTGTTGTGTTTTAAATCCTATTTTAAAAGTGCAATTGGTGGAATAAGTGCTGTTACAGGTGTATAATTCTAAGCCTTATGCCAGCATTGCCTAATACTGTAAACCTTATGCTGCTTTTAACATGATGCACTTGGACCACTGTAAGCTTCCACTTATTGAAGAAAGAATCATAATGTAGATATTAATTTATAGTAATGATCCTAACATTCTTCGTCAATAGTTACTTCAATTCTTCAATGAGAGCAGGGTTCGACATAGAGATAAGAGAGAAGAGTCATGTTAGTTTATCTTCATGACATTGGAGTACGATCAGAACAACTTAATCATCTTTGCTAGACTTTCAAGAAAACTAGCGGTAATTATATAGTTTAAAAATTGTGATGATCCGGGTGCTATATTTTTAGAAGAAAATAACAATTTCTGTTATTATTGTTTCTTAAAAACTTTAGCTTTTTGGAGTTTGTCGTAAACTCCAGAATAAACCGATAAATGAATTATCATCTAACAGGGCTTAAAATCTTTGATTTTGCTTTCTCAAAGAGAAAGCTTTGTAACGACAAATTTTTTTTTATCTTGAATTTGGTTGATTTTCGATATTTTCAATGTTTTTAAGTCAGATAAATTACCTCAAATAGAAAGATCATTAACGTTAGAAATATTTAAGACCAAAATTTTTTAATTTGATGATTTTAAGGTTAATATTTCAAAAATAAAGTCATTTTTTGTTATGTCTGGATGTATGTGCGTATCCCTAAGGGTCTAGCCGGATAAGATAGTGAAATCGGCCCTTGACGATTTTTTAAAACGAATTACACCATCTTGTTCGGAGGGAAAAATGACTAAAATCTCTAAATTTTCAGACCCCTAGACCCATTAGGGACCCT
>JAWWML010032203.1:0-12000 GCA_035047165.1 Ormyrus rosae
CTTACGATAAAGAATCTAAAATTTAAAGTGAAACGATAAGATTATTCCTTTAACTGATTCCCATTAAATCGAATAAATGATTTGCATGGCAAATTACGAATTCACCTTCAATGTTACTACGACATTTTAAGCACTTTAATAAAAAATACGAAAATCAATCTAATAACATTCAAAATTTGAATACACTCGTCTTTATAAAGCACAGATCAAGCACTCTTCTCTCTTACGATAAAGAATCTTACATTTAAAGTGAAAGGATACGATAGTTTCTTTAAGGGGGTTCTATACCCATCGTTGACATGGTTTTAAATGACCTGTAAAATATAAATTTAAATTAATAATAGTTTATACTATCTATATGTTAAAAATATAGCTCATTCTGAATCAAATGAGCCGAGACAGACGTCTGTAGATCCATTTGTTTCAGAGATTATATTTCAATCTCAAATTTTTTTCCTTTGGCATCTACTCCAGTTTGAACCATTGAATGGATTGGCATGAAACAGGGCTTAAAATCTTTGTTTTTGATGTCATTTAGGGCCAAAGCTCTGAAATAGTCGAATTTTTTTTATTTAATGTTTTTAAATCAAGAAAAACTGAAAAATTTTCTTAAAATTTTGAAATTTTATCTGTTTTTTATGATTTAAAAATACTAAATCAAAAATATTCCACTATTTCAGGGCTTTGGCCCTAAATGACATTAAAAACAAAAATTTTAAGCCCTGTTTCATGCTAATCCGTGGAACGGTTCAACCAGGAGTTGACGCCAAACTCCTAAAAACCAAAGTTTTCAAAAAACAACAATAAAAGATCTCGTTATTTTCTTCTGAAAATATCACATTCTGCACAGCACTTATTTTTTAAACTATAATTACCACTTTTATTGAATAGTTAAAGTTGATGAAAGATGTTCTTCTCGTACTCCAATACTATGTAGAAAAGATAACTGGACTCTTCTATAGACAATTGAGGCACTTCTTTCCGAACACTTCAGATCAGCATTAGTAGAATAATATCTGGATCATTACTAAATTCAGAACTTCATGATTTTTTATCCAAGAAGTAAAACCTTGTTGTAGTCCATGTGCATGATGTTCAAAGCAGTATGTATGTAATATGAAGTAAAATTGCCATATACATAACTGCTGAAAGTGCACATATATAACTACACTTACAAACTACACTTTTATAATAATTTTTTCAACACAACACTATAAAAAAATACCAAAAAGTAAAGCCTTATGTTGGTTTAAGAGTAGGACCTGAAACAGAAAAATAAAAGTTCCTTTTAGCTTGACAGCTTGAAATGGTAATGGAACTTTAAAATTTACCTGCTTTGAAATAGTAGCACTGTATCCAGGAGAGTTTTCTTTGAAGAAATTAAATGATTTACTTCACTTGTACACTTTGCTTCAAAGAATAAACAAACATGGTTAACCTCAACGCACGCTTGAGGTAAAACATTAGAACTAAAAAGCGATCAGCTGACAAATCGAACAGCCTGCATCGACACGACAGAAGCGTGATGAGCGCGCTATATTCAAAGTTTCAAGATTGAAATTCTTTTAGTAAAGTATCGAAAAACAATAAAGCATAATAGAAAAAAGTTTCATAATGTTAAAATAATAATTAAACTATTTTTACAGTGATCTTTTTAGTAAACTTAAATTTTATTCCTTTAAGAAAATCACATTTTAAGCCGTAACTTTTAAAATTTTTTAAATTTGTGCATGAAAATTGTTTTCTAGCAACGAGAACACACCACATTCGGGTGACAGATTCCACCCAAACTGAGTCATATGTCTCCACTTAGCCTATCGATCACTTACCTGGAGTTCTAGAGCCTAACGCTCTCCCATTCTCCAGATATTTTAAATTAGCTTTACAGTTGCAGACGAGCCCATCTACGCTAGATGATTATAGAAAAATCTGTTTTTATTGTTCCAGTTCCTTATGAATCTGCTTCCTATAATTATAACAAATATATTACAACTTAAGTAGATTAAATGTATGCATATTAAGCTTAATTCTGATTAATTAATCTTTTTGGCGCAAAAAGTTTATGCTAAAAAATCAACTTTTTAGCATAAAACTTAAATATAAATTAATATAATAACCAATAAATATACAAATAACTTTACCTTTCATTCAACATGATGAAATTAATCTCATTTGTTACTTTCCTGGTAAATATTAACTCCTGGAAAAATAGAAAAAATAATCACATAGTATCACTCACAAATTTAATAATTATTTTCTTTTTTTAAATTAATAACTCCTCTCCCTCTCTCCCTCCCTCCCTCCCTCCCTCCCTCTCTCCCTCTCTCTCTCTCTCTCTCTCTCTCTCTCTCTCTCTATGAAACTGTCGTTCAAAAGCTGCCTATTTCACACAGATCTGCAAAATTGCACACAAGGGATTGGAAAGGGAAAACTGTAGGAAAGAAAATCTGTAGAGGAAATGGGAAGAGGAACAGTTCAGTGGAGAGCGCGTGGGTGGAGCTTGCCGTAAGAGCTCAGGAAGGCAGTATTTCCAATTGAATATATCAACACTAAATTAACACTACGAGGCTTTTTATTTAACACTGACTCTCTCTCTCTCTCTCTCTCTCTCTCTCTCTCTCTCTCTCTCTCTCTCTCTTCTCATCGAGCGCGATCCATGATTCGGGTTGCTTTGACTGGATTCGGCGACGTTCGACTCCCACTTTGCTCAAACGTGCTGCTCGCTCCCGCTTCTTGCCGCATTGGCTTGAATGCCGACAAACTTCTTTCGATTTCTTTTTGATGGAAGTTTGCGGGAGGATGGCTTATTTATTTCTTGATAGAAGTTGTAGTTAAGGTGCCGAACGTTGTTGCATTTAGTGGTTGCGGCGATGTATGCTCGACACGTCGTTATATTTCCCTATACCAAGCCTTTGCCTGCCCTCGCTCGCGGACTTCATCTCCCCGTGCATTGTCTATGATGCCGCTCGCTACTCGACTGCGGCACATTAGTACACTTTTAGCATTTTTTTTTTTATTTTTTTTTTTATTTTTTTTTTATTGTTGATGCTATATTTTTGATGATTTTCCGCTCTTTGAAATTCCACTGTCTTGCAGTGAATATTGCTCGCATTTTACATATAAAAAAAAATATAAACAAAAATATTTAAATAACATTATTTATTTAAATGTTATTATACTTCAAATTTTATACACTACCCAAATTGATAATTGCTTTGCTGAATATTTAAAAATATTTTTGCAAAAGCAATATCAATTATATAATTAAAGCAATTTTGTGATAATATTTCAAAGATATATTAGTATTAAGTTAGTTTTAAGTATCGCCGAACCAGCAAATAGGAGGATTGCTTCCTCTGCTGGGTTACTTTTGTAACGTATAAAGTATAATAATAATGTAATCATATTGTATTGTACTTACTCCGGCGATAAATAAATAAAAAATAAATAAATAAATAAATAAATAAATAAATAAAATTAGGATGCATTCAGTATATTTTTTAGTACGTTCGCCTCTTGCTTATGCCGCTGCAGACTTGAGTCTCGTATCTTTTGGCTAAGTTGTTAATTACTCTAGATACGTTTTGTAACGAATTTTTAATCGTCCCGACGTATTAGCTTTTTACAGGCGTATCAGTTCATATAAATGGTTGAAAATTTATCTGAAGGAGTGTTTATAGTGTTCTTTGGAATGAACAATTCCAAATAAAAATCCAGGCTGGGGAATTTTTGACCCCTTACCCGGCTAGACCCTTTACCTTGCATGCACCATTGCATGCGACGTGTAACTGCTATCCATCCTAGCGACGACGGACTGACCTGAGTCGTCACTTCGTACCAATAATTGAACTTTAGTTCGTAATGTGACATTGTTATGTCCTCTACCCCTTCATGAGTAATTTTATACCTGGGTGCATCCAGGTGCTATTATATCCGTGATGACGTCATCGAATTTCGATCAATTAAAGTATTTATAAGGATACCAATTGTTACGAGTGTTCCTCGCTCATTCTCTCAACGAGGGAGGATCTATAATTTGTCTTCACATATTTTTTGTAAAAATAAATCAGCGCCATATTTAAAAAACAAGAGACTTCTCGCACTAGTCTAAACTAAGAGTTCATTCGCTATCGTCTTTCGAACCACTTACATATTTTCGAAACCTCTGACGCAGTACAAAAATTTCTTCGTGATTGATATAATACATGTTAAATAAAATAGTAGATTAGTGTGCTAAATAAATAGTTTTTGGCACTTTGTAATTAAGTATCAAAGACTACTAATTAACTAGGAGAGTGCAGTACCTTCGGGTCATGGATTCTCCTGAAATTTACAGAGACTCATCGACGGCACATACAGAGATACTATGAACAGGGTCTAACGCTGTCTTGATTTTGAAATATGTTCTTTTCGCTCTGGTTCTCGACTGCATCTCCATAATCCTGAATTTTACCTTTCGTCTCTGTAAAATTCCATTTCTGAAACTCCGAAGTACCTCCAAAAGCTACATAATATTAAAATATATTATAATTAATGCATATGTGAATCAGAATAAAAAAATTTTAATTGTTACTACAAATATTGACAACCTTTTTAGGAAAGTTAATGTTATTTTTATTAACTATTTGTACTTTATCGTAGAAACTTTGTTTAATATTTGTAGTAACAGGTGCATATAAATAATTGTAATTATTACTACAAATATTCACAACATTTTTAGGAAAATTAATGTTATTTCTAAAAATAACTTTAATTTACTCAACTTTTCATAAACTATTTTTACTTTATCGTACAAATATGTTTAATATTTGTAGTAACATGTGTATGTAAATAATACATTTAAGAATAACTAATTTTATCCTAAAAATTTTACTTATTAATCAGTAAGAAGATACAGTCCTCAATGATCCACAATTACGGTGCTCCATTCTTAAGAAATTATGTGAAGAAGTCCTGTACCCGCTGAATCTGTCAGCTGCCTGAAAAATTAATATAAACACAAAGAATCAAGAACTTCTATTAGAAACATTTTTTTTAATTAGGTTATATTTAAAAGTGTATATTTATCTGAAGTTGAATTTCTTCATTCCCAGTAGATACAATTTCCAACTTTTCTATTTCTTTGGTAATTATTATTATATTAATTATTTTAAATTTCAATAACTTGATAAATATTTATGATGAAGTAGTCACATGCATGGCTACAAAACTGAACAGTATATATATATTGTAACAGTATTTTAGTACTGTTACAAGAATTTATTATTATTTTTAAAAATAGGAACAACTCATCTAGAAATGATCAGAATTTTCAACTCAGAGCGGACAGCTTAGGTTAAGGAATAGGTCCTAAGCAACCCTTAGCGACCCTCTAAAAATACCTTGTAACTTTAACTAAAACTACCCTAGCGAGTGACTACCTACGAAAGGTAGAAAACCCCCGAAGCAGCAGAAGCAGACGAGCCCAGCTGACTGCTCCTTGATGCGAAGACCCTATCTTGTCTCTTCCTCCTTGTCATTCTCAGATTCATTCCGAAAAGAAGACAACATTAGAAAACAAGAAAGAAGATTCAATAACAAGACAAGATAATAAAAGAAGAATTAAGCTAGAGCAGGAACGATACTTCTATTTAGTTATCAACAGAAGATGTAACGATTAGAGAAGAGGGCCACAGATAATCAATGCAAGAGTTAATAGAGATAGAAGAATCTCTACTGACAGAAAACCAAAAGCTGCAGATACCAAAGGTGTTGGAAATAGAAAGTTAAGATCTGGAAGTGCTTTTAAGATGATCAAAGCCAAAAGGCCTGTCCTCATCGAAATCAAGTTTTGAAGAATCATCAGGAAGTTCCAATGAATCTAAAAAATCAGAGTCTTCTAGTAGAAAGACTTCTGAAAGCACTTCAAAAACTAGCCACAAGAACAAAACGAAAAGGAAAGTCCGAAAGGCGTAACATCAAATGTCATCGGCGGCTGCATTTGAAAAACCGTGAACAAGCCGAAGTCGGCTGAAACGCTTCGACGCAAAGTTAGCGTCGAGCGCGAGATCGCGGTCGATGAGCGCGAGACTGGCGGGGAGAAGGAGACAAAGAGAGGGGATGATTCGGCGTTCGATCGCCAGACAGAGAATCCCGTCTCTGCCTGTTCGCTCTGAGCTCCAAATTCAACCGGTCGTGTCCGTCGCATACTCCAGCGAAACCTGTGTTTCCCGGCGGAAAACTGCGAGGCCTCGGGCGAGAGGCAGCGAGCGGCGAGAAACGAGCTGCGTGGAGCCCAGCAGTTACTCCACAACTTTTCAAAGTAAGTGCACAGCCGACAATATTGTGCGTTGGAAAAGTGAGTCGTAATATAAATAGTTTTCTTTAAATATTATTGAAATATTATTAAATTATAGTCAAATGTCGGTCGCGAGTTTCGAGATGTTGAGAATCTCGAAACTAGAATTGAGAAAAAATATGATATTGCCAAAACTAGATTTGTTAGATTATTATCATTGAAACTGCGCTTCGAAAAATAGTATTTTTATTGTATTTAGTTCCGCAAATTCGAGAGATAAATTCGAGAAGTTTCGAGTCGTGAATTCGCGTCCCTTGAGTTTAGCCGAGCATATTGTTAGTAAAGCATTGTTTATAACAGTTTGACTAAGCATTATGAATAAAACATTTATATTAATTTTATACTAAAACTACGTAATGCTTTATAAACCTCTCCACGGATCCTGTTATCCTTTATTGTACATTGAATTATAAGTAAAAATCATTTATTTGCTATATTATCAAATGGAAAGTTATTATTACAAAATCTCATTACAAAATATTTTATTGTATAAAAATCATAAGCAAAATGCTATTAAAATATATATAAGGAAAACTGAGAAAATTCATCAATTTTTCTGAGTTTTTCTTAATTTAAAAATGCTAAACCAAAAAAATTTAATAAAAAAATGCATTATCTTAAATGACATCAAAAACAAAGATTTTAAGCCCTGTTAGATGACAATTCATGTAGTGGTTCATTCTCGAGTTTACGCTAAAGCAAAAATTTTAAAAGTTTAATATCTCTGGACCAGATAGGCCTACAGCATTCTGTTCGAGCCCATTTGATCAAAATTAACTATAGTTGGAATATATAATAAGTCGAATTAATTTATGTATTTTTCAGGTCAATTTTGCAAGAGAAGAAAATGGGTATCATACCCCCTTAATAGGGTGTGATTGTCGAGAAAATGTGCTTTTCTCCCCTTTAGAATAAGACGACATTTTTACTTATTAAAAAATCGCGGAGCAAAAAGATACCTTTTAAACTAAACTTTCTTCTTTCGTTTCTTCTAGTTAAATAAACTTTTATTTACCGGTTTTGTAACGATTCTTAACTCAAAACACGCTACGAAATACCTAATCATAATAAAACTATAATAACAAACAATGTATACAAATACGATTTTGAATGGAACAATGATTTGCTCCCAGCGCTCGATGATCTTAACGCGCTCTTGTGACAAGCTCCGAGATGAGCCGCGCTCACGAGCTGTAACTTTCATAGATCTCCGAATTTCGCTATAAAACTTTTTAACGATATTTTTGAAAGTATAAACTAATTTTTATGCAAAAAAATTGATTTTTTGACCCTTCTACAGGGATTACCCCCCTCAAGTATTCCGTTTAGTGGAATTTAGTATTTTTTTTAAAAGCTATCAAAAGTTCCTAAAAAAATGTCTTGGAAGTTTTTTTTGACTTTTTCATGGCTTAAAGAAAACTGAAAAAATTCAGGGTTACTCACGGCTGCGAGGACAACATGAACGAAGTTAACTTGAATCTACACGTCATTGGAAGGCGGAGTTCTAAAATAGAAAGGAGGAGAGTGAGAGATTAGGTCGACAAGTAAAACTGACGGCTTCGCGTACCAATCTAACACTTGTCTAGGCATAAAAACCTTCACGAAGCAGAGGGAAAATCCCAGACAAGCAGAATCTTTATTTTACACGATACAAATAATTACACACGCTTACGAGGTTGTCGATTTATTTATTTATTTATTTACACTAAGAGAACTCTCGCCAGGTACCTTATGTACAAATTCGCGCTTCGGCGGAATGACCAAGTTGCGGCAGTGTCGCACCGCAAGGGGATGCCGGCGCTGTCCGGCGGGGAGCGCAATGATGGTTCTCGATCTTATACCCAGTAGTCCCGACATCTCGGGGAGTCAGCACTGTGGTACCCGGGCAACACAGAGACAAAATTGCTGCGTAGTGCGCTCGCCCTGGAACGGGTCATGCTGGATCACCACACGTGGACACCGTTCCCCAAAAACCAAAGGCCCTACTTCGCCTCGAGGCACTCACACACACTTCGAAACGAACAACGCTCGCTGATTCTGGAATCGCTAATCTTACAGTAACGCACGCACTTATGACAAACGCACTTCTAAGGTGAGGTGCAGGACGGAACCACAAACTAGCCAGAGAGAACGCTTCAATCTTCGAGCTCGACGGTTTTGAGACAACTAACTACCCTCCGGAGTGGGTGAGAACCCTCTCTTCCAACAAAAGATTTGTGAGTGGGGGCACATCTCCGTCGGGAAAAACATAATACAAAGGTTCATCTTTGCGGCAAAAACCGAGAGCCAAAAAAGGCTCATCTCCACCGTAAGCCGAGAGAAAACGCACGTGTCAGTCACAAAGTATCCAGATCGAAGGCACGTCGGCCGTAAGGAGCCGAGAGCAAAAAAGGGTCCATGCAGAGCGTAAAACGGCCGAGCGCGCGGATCCATGCCGGCCATGAAAAGACCCAAAACGAGGATCGGTCATTCTCTGAAAACTCAGTGGAAAAACCCAAATAGCGTCGATTGATCCGACGCGATGATAGTCAAGTACCAGTGCGCGGCGAAAATCCCACCCATCTGACTGTCAGCAAAAAGGACGCGAGCACATCTTCACAAATGTTGGAGAAAAAAAATTACTACACTATGTTGGACGAACTTTCTCTCGTCCAGATCCACTTCAAGGGTCGACGTAGTGGGGTTAATGCTATGTCCTCCCACTACGCAACGTAGAAGCCTCACAGGGTGGAAAACAGTCCCAGCGACTGACAACGAGAGACTCGCCGCAGCTGGACCAACAGAGCGCATCATCGAGCAGAGCGCGGCAATCGAATGAACGTCCACCGCTGGAACACAGAGCGCCCGCTCTTAGTGCGCTCTCTCTTCGATCGACGATCTATCACAAAGCGACAAAGCACTGAAGCATTCGCCCTTCTTCTTGATGAGACTGTCTCACTTACACAAACACGGTGTTCAGCGTCAATATGCCCTGTTTTAATTTTCGACCACACAGTGCCGCCAAGATTCGTAACAAAAATTCAGTCAGCTTTTCAGTTTTGTAGTCATGCATATGACTACTTCAGCATAAATATTTAAGAACTTATTAAAATTTAAACTAATCAGTACAATAATAATTAGTAATAAAGTGAAAAAGCTGGAAATTGCATCTACTGAGAATGAAGAAATTCAACTCCAGATTAAATATAACACATTTAAAAAAAATTTTCTAATAAAAGTTGTTGATTCTTTGTGTTTATAGCAATTTCAGGTAGCTGACAGATTCACCTAGTACAGGATTTCTTTACATAATTTCTTAAGAATGTAGCACCGTAATTGTGATATCATTAAGCGCATTCTTACATTCTTTGAGAATCATTGAGAACTGTGTGTTCTTATTGATTAATAAGTAAAATTTTTAGGATAAAATTAGTTATTCTTAAATAAATTATTTACGTACACATGTTACTACAAATATTAAACATATTTTGTACGATAAAATAAAAATAGTTTATGAAAAGTTGAGTAAATTAAAGTTATTTTTAAAAATAACATTAATTTTCCTAAAAATGTTATGAATATTTGTAGTAAGAATTAAAAATTTTTTATTCTGATGCATATATACATTAATTATAATATATTTTAATATTATGTAGCTTTTGAAGGTACCCCGGAGGTTCAGAAATGGAATTTGACAGAGACGAAAGGTAAAATTCAGGATTATGGAGATACACTCGAGGACCAGAGCGAAGAGGACATATTTCAAAATCAAGATAGCGTTAGGCACTGGGGCTGCTCATAATATTTCTATACGTGCCATAGATGAATTTCTGTAAGTTTCAGGAGAATCCAAGACCCGAAGGTACTGGACTCTCCTTATAAGTAGGTATCAGTAAAACTTTAGATGTATAATAAAACAGTTATAATAGAAACAACTACAATTTTTTATGTTTTGATACAAAATTAATTCTATTTTCAAATATTTTAAAATTTTTTAGGTCGAACTGATGAAAATATATCTGAGAGGTCTGAACCACTTTCTGATGATGAGATTTCGGTACCTAGACATTTAAAATTTACATCTGATGAGGAGTTAAATATATCTTGCTATATTCTTATGCTAGATATTATACTAAAACAGGTAAGTAAACAAAAAAATTTATTATTAGACTGTACAATTAGCAGCATCTTTCTCTCAACACTTTATTACCTCTGAAGTCATATTGTTATCAAGCAAACATAATATCCAGGCCACCGATTTGGTTTAGTCTAATTCGTGTGACTTTTCTTAGTTTATTGAGCAGCATTGTGATTTTGTAGGGCCTGACACTGTCCCAGTCTTGAAATATACTAATGTAATCTTGTCTCCGTTTTAAAGGTTCTTATTTTGGGCGATGACAGTAAATAGTTATACATTGCCTGCTATTGCTTTCTTATCGGCTTACTACAGTTAACATTGAAAATAATTAATTAGCAGATAGCATTACAAATAATTAGCAGATTAAGGGGGTTATATACTGATTTTTCATTCCTATAAAAAGACCTACAAAAAAATCTGTATGATTAAGGATTCTTTTTAAAATACCTATCAAAAATATAGTATATTTTGATCAAATAGACCCAAACTATACTCTGTAGGCCCATTTGATCCAGAGATTTTTACTATTTTAAGTTTTTTTAATTTTTTGCTTTGGCGTAAACTCCAGAATGAACCGATAGATAAATTTTCATCTAATAGGGCTTAAAATCTTTTTTTTGATCTCTTTCTACCTTGATGTTAATTTCTTATTAAATTTTTTTGGTTTAGTATTTTTAAATTAAGAAAAGCTGTAAAATATTGGTAGATTTTTAATAAATTTTCTGAATTTTCTCAATTTTTCTTAATTTAAAAATACTGAGCCAAAAAATTTGAATATTAAATTAGCATTAAGGCAGAAAGAGATAAAAAACAAACATTTTGAGACCTGTTATATGAGAATTCATCTATCGGTTAAGTCTGGAGTTTACGCCAAACTCTTAAACACCAAAGTTTTCAGAAAACACAAATAAAAGAATTGGTCATGTTATTCTGAAAACATCACACAGCACTAATTTTTTAAACTATAATTATCTCTTGTCTTGAAAAGTTAAAGATGACTAAAGATGTTCGCACAACATTGTCAGAAAGAAAAGGACTCCTCTAGATAATTATATGCACTTCTTTGTCGAATATTGCCATTAAAAGCTCGTCTCAGTATTACTGGAGTAGTATCAGCATCAGTACTAAATCTAAAACTTCATAATGCTTCCTCTACAATAAGAGCAAACTTGTGTAGTCTAGGTGCGTGATGTGTAAGCCCGCATAATCTCTGTAAATGAAGTAATCCTGCCACACTGCTGGAAAGTGCACATCTATAACAGCACTGACAAATTATACTTTCTAAAACATACTACATTAAAAACGCAAAAAAGTAAAGTCTGATAATGGCTAAAGAGGACCTGAAACAGAAAAATGAAAGTTCTTTTTAGCTTCACAGCTGGACATAATAATGGAACTTTAAAATTGTATAGTTTTTTACTGTGTTTCCCCGGTTAAAGAGGCACTCATGGTATAGTATCTTATATTGCTTTTTATGTTATAAATGTAAATATTATTGTATCGTTTTTTAACGGATTTTAGTAATTATTCCGTAATACTTCTATCG
>JAWWML010032214.1:0-11998 GCA_035047165.1 Ormyrus rosae
AAAAGGAAAAATCTGTTATATATTTATATACATGATATTTTGTAAATCTTTGTAAATACCGCAATTTACAATAAAAGTCTATTCTATTATATTCTATTCTATTCTATTTTTATTGTATTTTTTTTTGCACAATCTACAGATAAATTTGCTTTGTGCACATTCGTCAGTGTTTCTTTTTAGATTTAATTTTGTTTTTGTTGCATCTTCTGTATCTGTAGACATGTCAGATTTAATAGTACATGTCTGATGACTTTTCCTTTTGCATATTTCACATTTTACATATTCTTTTTTGATTACATCAAAACAGTGTAAGCATAATTCTTCCATATTCTCAGATTTTAGTAATAAATTTCGAGCTACTTCTTTTCGATATACATCAGGATCGAAGTTCATATCTAATGCCTCTTTATTTCCAAGGCAATGTAAATAGTAAATAATATAAGAACCACAACTATAACCATCGTTGGTTGCTTGAAATGGTCGATCTGTCAAATCTGAATCCTTCCATTTTAAATTTCGTAATTTGGAAAAAGATGAATCCGGACCACAGTGTTTTGTAAAATTAATGAAAGCATCTACAACTCGATTTCTATCGGTTTCACTTTCATATGGGTCCAATAACGTTAATTTTAGCTCATCTACATCTGCGACTAATAATCGCCAATGGCTCTCGTACGTATATGGCATTAATATTTTGCTCTTGAGTGGTTTATTAATTTTACATATACGTCTATTCTTATTTATTCGTTGTGTACTAGATCGTCCTATCATCGTGCCAGTATCATCTGTCGGAATATACGTCACATCATTCCACGTGTCTATCTGTGTTGCAACAAAACAATCAATCACTAAACCGTTTATCCATCTACGGTCTTTTAACGTTGAAAATTCATTACATCTCAATTCAAATGTATTTATTGAAAAAGAATTGGATGTTTTATAGTGAGAAACTGCAAGCATGCAGGAATTAGAAGCGAAATAATAATTGATATCATTTACGACACCATTATAAAATTTCTTTATTTTGGCACTTGATTCGCATTGATCAATGATCAAGTCTTCTAATATCAAATCATTTTTTTCAGTATTTTCATCTTGCAGTTCTATTTCATTATTTGCGCTTTCAAGTTCTGTAGGAAAGCTGTCACTACTTATTTTGCTGCGTTTCTGATTATTTTTATCTGTAATGTCTATTTTCCGTTTTCTATTGGTAGCACGATGCTTTTTTTCTCCTTTTTTTTCAACATTTACATTCAGTTTTTCTTCTATTATTTCTTCACATAGAGTACTTAATTTCCCACTTCCGTATCTTGGTTTTCGTTTAATATTTGTTTTCTTTTTCCATTGTTCTTCGAGATACGGATTGGGCTCGGTTACTGGATATTTTGGTTTTTGTTTCGATTTTTTATTTAAATTTATTGCGATATCTAATTCTAAATTGGCAATTGTTGTATCGCTGTCAGTTTGAAGTAATCTTACTGCGTCAGCAATTGATCTATTATTTAAATTATCAAAAACTATTTTTTTGGTCACTCTATTGGAGCTTTCGATGAAGGCGTTGCTTATTCGCAATATTTTTGGATCAATCAAATCTAGATCCAGTGAACTCCATAAAACAACATACGGCATCCACTTCAGCACTACGTGTTCCACAAATTGTGGGGCATAAAAAATGTTTGTTATATTACTCTTATCGTCAGTATCATCCTCATCTTCAATAAGAATTTTAAGTTTTAAATAATGTTTGTAGAATGGTGAGGCTCCGTAAACTGTGTTACTCTTGTCATCTTCGTCAAGAATTATATCACAGTCTTTATAATTTTCATCTTCACTATTCGACGAATTAGAATCATTAATTTCTTTCAATTTTTCTTGATTTTTCTTAGTGAGATTTTCAATAATAATAATACTATCCTTTGCTTTTTCTTTACTTTTGCTTAGTAAAAGTGCGCAAATGTGTTTAAATAACACATCCATTTGCTGCATATTTCTACATAAAGAAATTAGCGCCATACATTCTAATAATACTTTTTTAAAACTTGCGTAAGCAGGAAACTTCTTCTTTATTGCCCTGGATACAATGTGCATGAAGTGCGAATAACATATTTTCAAAATTATTATGTCTTTCGCCGGGTATTCGTTGTTTTTACAATAATTATACATTATATCTAAATACTTTGTAATAGTTGTCGAGTTCCACTCGAATAAAATCGAATGAATAAAGGCCCAAGACCAATCAATGGTTATTGCATTTGCAATGGGCCATTTGTTTAATTTATCTATTACAAAATACTTATACGTTTTTAAAAATCCACTAATAGAAACAACATTATGTTCTGAAGTTATCATATGAGCTAACTTCACTGTTTCTGTTTTTACTTTTGCTAACACACAGTAATAAAATATGCGCTTGCATTTTAAATACTGTGGAGTACGAATGAGCGATCCCGTTGCATCCATATGTAAAACAAGCGGGTTTTCATTAGTGGTACTCAAAAGACTTGCTTCATTATACATTATGCAGGTTAATGGTAAAAAAGCATAACGAAGAAAGCTATCGGTCGATGATTGTTCTGATATATACAATGCAAATAAATCTGACAAATCTAGCGACCTTAGAACTAATCGATCTTTACACCTTAGTTCTGATTTTGCTTTCACGAACGTATTATATCTTCGAAGGTCTTGCGGATGTCCATCCAATAATAATCCTTTATCTACATTTTTTTTTAATTCTCGCAAGTGCTCAATTATGGTTAAATTCTTTTGATTTGCGAATTCTCTACGCTCTTTTCCTTTGAGCGGTCTAAACACTTCTGCAACAATTGTATCTTTATGCACGTATTTTATTTTTGCAGTGCTGAATATCGTTAGCCGAGCAAGTTTTTCCAGCAAATGGTCGGCTACAAATCGATATCTTTGCTCGTGATCGGATTTTCTACATCTGGCGTATGCCACAAGTTCAGTATGGCCTTTGTTATATCGCACTGTTCCATAAAACGATAAAACACAAGTACACTTCATAGTGTACAGCATAATTTTTTCTATCGTTGCTCTTACAACATCTTTATCGTCGTATCCTTCTTTATCTCTCAAATCTGTTGAGGGAAGTAGCACAGTACCCAAATCTTCGGGAAACATCTGCACTCTTTTCTTTTTGTCTTTTAATTTATGAGAAGGATTACAAGTATCGGAATTACTGGAATCTGAAGGTTCGTAATCCGTTGAATCATCCGTTTTAAATGTGTACGTATCTTTCTCCTTTAAGTTTTTAATTTTTCTTGCGGATTTAGCTAATTTTGAAGATGAAGTTATTTTTTCATGCTTCATGGAATTGACACCTTTTCGGTTTTCTTCAATATCAGTTTCGAAGTTATTTTTTTTTATCGATTTACGATATTTTGAATCTGAAGTAATATCTCTGTGTTCTATCGAATTGTCACCTTTTTCTTCTGCAATAGCTGGTTTAAGCTTTCTTAAACCTTCGGTGAATATCTGCACTGTTTTCTGTTTCTGTTTATTTTGTAATTTGTAAACAGAAGGATTGCACGTATCGGAATTACTGGAATCTGAAGGTTCGTAATCCGTTGAATCATCCGTTTTCAATTTGTACGGATCTTTCTCCTTTAAGTTCTTATTTTTTTTGGCGGATTTAGCTGATTTTGATGATGAAGTTATTTTGTCATGCTTCATCGAATTGCCACCTATTTGTTCTACAATGGCTGCTTCAATCTTTCTATTTTGTGCAGATTCAGGTGATTTTAAAGGTGAAATGATTTTCTCCGGCGTCATGGTATTGATTCTTTGTTTTTCTTCAATAATTTTTGCTTCAAATTGAGCCGAAAAATCTTCATTACAGTTGTCAAAATTTTCAGTTTCATTTTTATTCAAATGATCTTCATTGAAAATATCAAAATTTGTAATTTCACTTGTTCTGAAATTGTCTTCTTCGTTAACATTGTTACAATTCTGAATTTCATTTTTATTAAAATTCTCATCTTCGTTAACATTGTTACAATTCTGAATTTCATTTTTATTGAAATTCTCATCTTTGTTAACATTGTCACGACTTTGAATATAACAATTTTCATTAACGGTAGTGCTTTCATTTTTAACAGGAGTTTCATTTTTTGGATTTAAAACAACCCAATGGCCTTGACGTCGATGTCCAGTCAACATTATGTTGAAATTTCTTACAGCTTCTTCGTTATTAGGGTTCATCTTAGGAAACCGAATAACGTTTTTGTCATGGGTTTCTCGAAATACAGTTACTGATATTTTAAACAAATTTATGAATACACCAATTTCGTAATCGGTTCCGTACTCATAATTTCGTCCCATGCATTTGCGGTAATCTTCCGCATTTAAATAACTTTTTTCTTCGCAAGTGGCAAGTAATATGTCCACTTGAGCATCCCAGTTATTACATGTATAATCGACTATTTTTCTTCTAATTTCGAAATGGCTTTCTTCGTTGCCATATAAACATTTAGAAAAACATCTAAATAAGCAATTTCCGTCGCCGATTACGTTTCCAATTTCATAAATGACGTTTTCAACAACAACAGTTTTTGGCAAAATACAATTTGTATCATTCGCAACATTACTCTCATGCAATTGCGTAACAACCGAAAAGTTGGATGAACTTTTTTTCAAATTATTACTACTTACCTTATCTTGTCCGTTTTGAACAGACATTATCTGCGCAACTAGCTGTTTTAGTTCGCTTTCCTTCCTCCACAAATTTCTTACCTTAGAAGCGAATGCCCTGTCATTTTTATGCCTTAATGCCTTTGCAATCTATAAAAAATATTTAGCTTTGTAAAACGCAGTAGAAAAACGGAAAAAATACCTTAGAAGCTGTTTACAATAGTGAAAAGAAGATTACCCTCTATCTGGGTAAAGAACGCGAATTTTAGTCCTAATTTGTTTTTACTCAAAACGCCAAGTTGAAAACATCTTACAAAATTCAGGCACATATTCCATAATAATGCGAATTTATTTGAATTTTTTAAGACCTTTTGCAAATGTATGCTGTATAACTTTACACGGATTTTAATCTTTTTTAAATGTGCATTTTCTCTTTTCTTTTTCAATTTCTTGAATAAATAAATTAATGATTCCAAAAATCTGGTGAAACCCCTTACCTTTGAGACAAACAATTTACCTTAATTTTGTATATTCTTCAAGCATACTTTGAAAATAAAAAAATTTAAAAACCACTGCCTAATGATTTTCAGATGATGGTCTAATTATATTTTTCGATCCATTGAAATTTTTTTTTTTTATATTACGTGCATGAAAAAGATCTTATTTTTAAAAATATGGACACATTTTGAAAAATTTGAGTTCTGAAAATTTTATTGTTTTTCATCATGTATAAGAAAATAAAGAGTAAAAGTTCATTTAAACAAAAATTATTTAAATGAAAGGAACTATATTCAATTTTTATAAATAAAAAATTTTCTAAATTAGATATCAAACGTTTTGGCAAACAATTGTGCCTCCTTTGTTACAATCTGACACAATGCTTAAATTTTTTACACTGAAGAAGGCAACAATTATTTATCGAAACGTCTGATTTCTAGTTGAAAAATATTTTTTACTCAGAAAAATTGAATGAAGTTCCTTTTAGTTGAATTAATTTAATATGATGCTTTTATTGTTGTTTACATTAGAATTAATTATAACTTTGTTGTGATAAATTTTGCAATTCCCCACGAGAAATTTATACGTAAATATACAAAAAAAAAAAATAATTTTTGAGAAAAGTTAAATTATAAGTAAAAAAATTTGAAACTTTGAAAATTTGAAAATTGTAAATATCATAGAAATGTATGGATAACTTTTTTTCTGAAGTATACAGACCACTCTGTACAAAATTTCAGAACGCTTGATTCATTAGTAAGCCCCTTATCAAGTGACAACGAAAACGCAATTTTTTCATAATTTTTTTTTTCTCCTAAATTAAAAGAAATGATGTCAATGTTAACTAAAATTAACAAATTAACTTTCATAACTAATTAACTAATTAACCCTTAGCGGCATACATTAATTAGAGTATAAAGTTTTTATGAAAATTTGTATATAGGGGTTTCTGGGATCGCTGATCATGAAACTGAATTCAGATTTTGATAATTGAAAATGGCAAATCTAAAATGGCGACCAAAATTTGAAAAATATTTGCATTTTTTTGAAAACTAGTATACTGGGATTTTACGGATTCCTGATCGTCAATTTGATTTCATATTTTGAAGTTTTTCTTGCATTGGTTCACTATACTTGATCCAACTTGAATTTTTTCGATAAGACGATCAAATCTTTATCAATCTCGGTTTTTTCTTGCTACTAATAATTGCAAAAGTATACATTTATACTATACGTACTATATACTATACTATTCGATTCCCGATTCGTGATCAGAAACCACAAAACCCCTGCATTCCAATTGAAAAAAATGCAAATATGTTTCAAATTTTGGCCGTCATCTTGGATTCGCCATTTTGAATTTTCACAATCTCAGTTTAGATTCGTGATCAGCTAGCTCAGAAACCCCAGTATATAAATTTTCATAACAATTCAACTAAAAGTAACGCCAATGATGAATTTTTACAACAAAACAGGCTGTTTTTCAGAATTTGTTAATAAATGTTAAGAAATTAATAACAAATTTGAAAAGTTTGTATACAAATTTTAATACTTTAATATCTCCTTATCATGAAACAACAAAAAACCTTTGATAAAACCTATAAAAACTACTTTGAAAACGGAAAAAATAGTATGAAAAAAGGTGGGAATACGTATTCCTTTTAATGTGTACGAATATTTCAACATTTATAAATATGAAAATATAGGTAATAAGAAACTTTCTTTTATAAACGTTCACTAAATTAAAAAAAATTGTACAAATTTTTTTCTCCACATAAATAAAAATCAATAAATTTAAAATAGTATATTGTACAACAAGGACAGAAAATAAGCTATTTCTAGCGAGGGTAAGGTTTTCAGCACGCGTCTCTGTCGGCGACTGTGACGCCTCGACTCCGACTCGTACAGAACACCTCACCCTCGCTAGAAACAGCTTATTTTCCTTGCGACACAATATAATTTTATAAACTTAAAACTATCATTGAAAACAAATTAACTAAGCTTTGTCCGATGAAAATTTCAAAGTTCTCGCTCATACACTCACGCGCACACCCACACACACACACACACACACACACACGCGCGCGTGCGCACTTGAAGATACGAAAATTCTTTAGATCCAAAATTACTTTTTATATCAGTCTTTAAACTCGATTTTGAATATTTTTCCACTTACAAAGCTTTCTCCTTGACGAAGTAAAAATGTTCATATGCTAATTTGAAGATAGAATTTGAATTTTTTTGATTTTCCTCATTCTCATGAGGTATTTTAATTCCTAAAACGTTTATTGAAAAAGTTTACCAATATCCGCACATGCGATAAATAACTCAAATATGAACACTCAAGAGATAAAAAGCCCATTAGGTTTAACAAAAATGTCAACTAATGTTGTTAGCACAGAATCAATTTCAACTAGATCCAGATTCGGTAATACAACAAGCTCAAGATCCTAAGATGACTTCTCAAATTACTAGATCAAGTTTAAGAAGTAAAGAATTAAACTACAACGAGGAAATCAAAGAAGAAATACAAAAACCATTGTCGGTACAAAAAAATTATTTATAATGATGTTGAGTCTCTTAATCGGGATAGTAGAACAACTGATAACACAATATTATATTTGAATATACGAAGTTTGAATGCAAATTTTGAAAAGTTACAAGTACTGATTAAAAGACTGAAGATCAAGCCGTATGTTATAGTATGCGTAGAAACATGGAAATTAAGTCATTATAAATATTACAGTTTCAATGGATATGAAATATATTATAATCATAGCAATATTAATAAGTCAGATGGTGTAGTTGTATATCTCAAGAAAAAAGTAAAACAGACAACCAATAATAGAAATTGGAAGACAAAAACTAGTGAACACAATTATGAATCTTAATAATAGTGGACATTTGGAAATATCTGCAATTTATAGATCGCATGCTTTATATAGTCCAGAATTTATACTAAATGTAAATAAATATTTAAATACAAAAAGAAACGTCAAAAATCATCTGGTAATAGAAGACTTTAACATAGATATACTACAGAATAATAATATAAGTAATAATTTTTTAAACAATTTCTTGGAAAATGGTTTTTTCCCTGGTTTTCTCGATACAACTAGACCATATGGTTTAGCTTATGATAATGGTACATGCATCGATAAAATTTTTATAAAAGCAAATACTATAACTCGATCAGAAAAGTAATCAGGTTACCTGAGTAGCCATGCAGGCCCTAAATAGGTGTGCCTGAAGTATACTTCATGTCCCTGAACAGGGGTGTGACGAGGTTTTATCCCGGGCCTGTATAACTTCCCATTAAAGAATTCAACGTTTTATTTTTAATTCAGGGAGTTCTAAGGCTTTTAACAGGCTACTCCTTCATCGTCAGTTTGTCACTGCGATCGACCGACCCGACTCGGAAAATTTTCGTACAACTCGGGGAGTACATTTAGCACGATTAGTTTGTATATATGCGATTAATTTTCATCTCTAATAATATATTGGTGAAAAAATAATGACTAAATGTTTTTGCTACAGTCAACATTCATCAAAATTAAGAACCACAAGTTACCGACATAACCTTCAATTGAGACATTTGTAATAATGAAGTTTTTTCGGATAGTGATAAGGAAACGAATTATGATAAGTGAATATTGGATGAAAACTGAAAGTTGTGCAAGACTAAAGAAACAAAACAAGCTCAGTTAAAAATTACTAAAAGATTAATGTATTTAAGAAATATGTAAAATACTAAAAATTTTGTAATAAAATAAAAATATTTTTATTGAAATTTATATTTATTTTGTATTTTTTGTATTTATTATTAATTCATTTGTATTTGTTTTACAACAAACGCCTCGTCACAACCCTAATCACGGCCTTATCTGGGCCTAATTAACATCTTCAGGCCCTGTCCTGACCTGCTTATAATCTCTCTAAATGGTATTTCAGGGTAACTTAAGCAAGGCCTGTTTATGTCCTGTATATTATTTTGTCATTCAGAGGCGGACTTGCGTCTCGTCACACTCCTATTCAGGGCCTGAAAAGGTGCCTTTCCTGGCCCTAGATAACTTCTTCAGGAACCTAGACAGGGCCTAACTTCTCCCGTAAATACAGTTCTGATCGGAAAGTACCAAAACTTTTAAATTTAAAGTACCATGGCCCGATCATTTCTCACTTTGTGTAAATATATACAAAAAATTAACTAAACCAGAACTAGATAAAAAATAAACTAAATATAGAAGTAATTATAAAATAGTGGCTAGTACTGCAAATAAGTTTAACTGGAATCAGTATAAACAAATTGTAGATCCTAACGAAGCAATAAATAGTTTAATCGAAGGAATACAAATATGTTTAGAAAAATTAAAATATAAATATAATACGACTTAAAATAAAAATTTACCAAGAAAAGATTGGATAATTAATGCAATCTTAAAATCATGTAAAAAGAAAGAAAATCTTTATAAAAAACTAAAAAAAGACCCGGGGAACAGTATATTAAAAGATGAATATAAAAGTTACACAAAAATTTTGGACAAAGTTATAAAAGATACTAAGATTAGATATGAAAAAGGACTGATAAAAAAATACAGATAATCCAAAACAAACAAAAATATGGTCAATTATAAGTACTAAAATCGGGAACATAAAAAAAATGGACAATTACATTAATGAAATTACCGATGAAAATAATATAACTATAAAGGACCGAAAAGAAATTGCTAACATTATGAATAATTGATATTGTAATATGGGAGAAAAAATGAGTAACAGAATTAATACGCCAAACAATAAAATACTTGAATTACCTGAAATGAATGGGAAGACAATTTTTATGAAACCTGTATATAATTCGGAAATAATAAATATCATAAGAAACTTGAAATCCAAAAATGGAGGTGTTGACAAAATACATGCTAATTCACTAAAAGTGATTTCGAAAAACATATCAGATATTTTAGCTAATATCTTCAATAAATGTATTGAGACATCCATATGGCCTGATGACCTTAAATCAGCTGAGATAGTACCAATTTTCAAGCCCAGGAGAAAAACTGAAATCTCAAACTATAGACCAATATCTCTGATATCAAATTTGGCTAAAATTTTTGAAAAAATAATATATAACAGGATACTAGAATTTATAAATAAAAGTTAAATTTTAAATGAAAAACAATTTGATTTTATAAAAACAAAAGGAACAAAAAATGCATTAAATTATATAGCTAAAGAAATATATGAAAAATTAGACAAAAGTACTCCAATAACAGTAACTTTTCTACACGTATCTAAGGCTTTTGATACTGTAGACCATAAGCTACTTATAGATAAACTAAATGCAATCGGAATTAGAGGTAAAGCAAATAATCTAGTAAAAAAGTACTTAACTAATAGAAAACAAAAAGTAAGACTGGTACAAATTGAAAGTGAATATAACACAATAAACACAGGGGTACCTCAAGGAACAGTTCTAGGACCTCCACTTTTCTTGCTTTATGTGAATGATCTACTGATTAATTAAAATGCCAGAAAATGCTATATTATCTTATGCTGATGATACAGCAGTCATCTCAACGGGTACAACTTGAAACGAAGTTGAAAGAATTATGAATAAACTTGTAGAAAAAGTATCAAACTGGCTAGCTCTAAATAAATTAACTTTATACCACTCTAACCTCAAAATCACGACTTTAACATGATTTTTCGGCGCTCGTGGTATAAAATAATGTTCGATACTAGTGTTTAAGTTGATTATTTACCTCGTGAGACTTTTCTCTTTCGCTTCGCCCGGGAGAAAAATGTCTCACGAGGTAAATAATCAACTTCCACACCAGTGTCGAAAAGTACTATTAAACATACAAAAAACGATATATATTACGTTTGGTAACTATATAGATAGTGTTTCAGAAAAGGATCTCGAAATTGTGATTGATAGTGAGAAAATAAAGAGAGTTAAAAATTGTAAATATTTAGGAATAATTTTTGATCAGAATCTAAAATGGAATATACACATTGAAAACATTATACATAAAATAAAATATTTAATATATATTTTTTATAAATTATCGAAGGTCATGTCAACTAACACTGAAGATGATATATTGCGCACTTTAACTCAGTGTTATTAGTTAGGTAATAACTGCCTGGGGTGGAGTTTATAAAAATTATTTAAGTCTGTTACGGAACGTGCAAAACAGATTATTAAAACTAGTTTTTCAAAAACAATTTTGTCCAAAAAAAATCACTGAATCTACAACAAATTAAAAAATATTTATCAAATCTCCAATAGCAACAAATAAATCATCTTACCAAAAATATGCAAAATAGTTAGTAATAAGAGTAATTATATTAAAGCTATAAAAATATTTAATCAATTACCAAATGAATTAAAGACTTTGGATACAAGTAAAAGATTGTATAGTAATAAGTTAAAAGAATGGATCGTTCAAAACATCTATTAAATATTAAAAGTATACAAAGATTAGGTCTTTTAATTCCGCATTACAAGATAATAGTCTAAATGTACTAATATAAGCACTAAGACATACTATTACTGTTATTTATAAAACTAATATATGTATGTTAAATATTGAGAAGGAGAAGGATCTTGCACGAAATATAGATTATATTTGCTAATTTTATATTTCAACTATTTAAGGTTTAATAATCTGACTGGTAATATATGTTAAAGAGGTGTTTGCTACGAAACGAATAAAAATTTAAAAGCCGTAAATATCATTCAAAAAATGCAGATATAGTTCATTAAAAATATAATTGTTTAAAACATGGGAATGCTTTTTGTTTTTCATTCAATTTTAATTTGGAAGGTTTCATTTTCTTCCTTATT
>JAWWML010032225.1:0-11987 GCA_035047165.1 Ormyrus rosae
AAAATCGTACACCCGATATCTTGAGTTACTATAAAAAAATGGTAATTCTTACTCGTTTTTTTCTCTCAGTGTACATAATAAATTTAGCTAATTCATGAAATTAGGTATTATCGAATTTATTTCTAAGATTGCGATGTGCTTCATGCATAAACTAAACTTCGAGTAAGATTAAAAAAAGAATTGTAGAAAATACTGAATTGTAAAATATAAATGTGAAAAACTCTTACGTCAAACTTGAATCGTTCGATTGATTTTAAGAATTTTAAAATACTTGACACTGAACTAAACAACAATAAAAGAATGTTTTCAGAAATGGTTCACACAGTTCATGAAAAAAACTATCTTTAAATAGATAAACTAACTCTTATAATTGAAAAAGTGGTTATAAAGTTTTTGTTTAATCGATATTGATATTGTCTGATAATTGTAAAGTTGACTTCATCGTCGCAAATAAAATATGAATTGCAATAGTGTCAAATATAGTTTATAAATTAGTGTAAAACTTGCGATGTACGAGTATGTGAATTAATCCATCACAATTTTATAATTTGCAGTTTTTTATCCCGAAGACGACCGTTCCGGTCGACACGTCGACGTTCAAATAATAAATAACCTTCGACATAAAAATTGAACAGCAGAGACCAGTCATTTCAACCACCGCCGAAATTCATCAAAGAATTAAACCTGCCGGTAATACCAAGATGCTCCGTCTTACAATTATCAACCCACCCCACCGCCTTCTCGAACATCTTACTCCCCAGCCGTCAACCTCCAGCGTCTCCACCGCTCCTCCACCGCCTTGTCTAAACCCATTTAGCGCAAAAATCCAAACACCCCGAGCTGCATCCTAAGCAAAGCTCCATCGCACACAAAAGCCGCGGAAAAGCCAAAAGGAGAGATACAACGCCGCCTCGTCGAGAAATCTGACGGCACGCGCTTCCTAACAATATGTAAAAGGGGCGCCGCACATGTTTCCTGCTGCGACGACGTCGGCGCGACACATGCGCGCGCACTCACAAAAGGCCCTGCAAAATAACGAGGAGCCGATCGGCCCGAACAATCGAGCTGCGGTTCATCGGTCTACATTAACCGCGGCGATCGGCTTTTTCCGCTCTGCGGGCCTCGACCAAAAAAAAAAAGAAACACCGCACGCGAGCGCGGTGCTCTCTCTCGTTTCTCGAGCCGGATATACGCGCCCGAAGATGCAGAACCGCGGGACCCGCGACATCTGCGCTTATCAGCGGGTTACCGCTGAGGCGCACGGCTTTGATTCCTAACGCTCTCTTGGTGCGCGGCTACTTCCTCCGTTTTTCTACACCTTTCTTTTTTCGGGAAAGAGCGCTTGACCGTTTTTTTTTTTTTAAGGAATAAGATTATTTTGTATTGTATTGCGTAATAGTTATGTTTACCAGGCGGTTTTATCAACCGATCTCGCAGAAATGCGTAAAGCGTTCGAATATATCTCGATGCGCGAAATTGTGCAATGTCAGTTTATACTGTACCTTACAACCGTACAAGCAGGTATTTCCGAAGATCCTCTCGATACCCTCATCTACTCGGCTAATTAAAAACTTGCTCGTCGGCTCCGCGGCGAACTTTCTCACATTTCCCCCGACTCCTGCGACTACAGCGAAGCTTCCGATTCCTCTTAACCCCGTCCGCGCGCAACGGTCGAATATCGATGTCGGGTCGCCCGCAGCATTGGGTCCCCCGAATCTTCCGGCTTCCTCGCGTTACCTCTCCGAGCCAACATTGCGCGCGCGGATGATCGGCATGAATATGCATATCGGCCCGTGCGCAGGTGCCATTGCTCGACCCGATACGAATCTATTCGAGAGAGAGAGAGGCCGCGGGCGTTTTTTAATATCGATCGCTTGCTTAGAGAACGAAGCGCAGCGCGGCCCGACGACGAGAGCCCGCATTGTGTGCGCGGTGAGAATCTTGGAATTTCACGTTCCCGCAATATAAATTATATACTACTATGTGCGCGCGACGCCGCCGCCGCCGCCGCGGACCCAACTGCCAATTTATGTCGGACTTTATCGGGCCCGATAATGCTTTCGGGTTGTATAGGCTCTCTCTCTCTCTCTCTCGCGCGCAGACGGATTTATATTTATTGGCTCTCGCTTTCTGCTGATCGGGAAAAACGAGAGAGATTGGCCCACTGATTAATTGGCGAGCGGGACGATTTATCGGCCGCCGAGGGAGAGGCTTGTTACGCCGTTGGCGTGTATTAATTACCGCCTAAGCGGCTTTTGCAATGCTTTTTCGTACATTAGAGTGGGAACGACTGATAGCGATTTCTTTATTTCAATCGAAGACAGACACCTTTTTCGATTCCGAAGGGAGGAAAAGGTGAGATTTTTAGGAGCAGCCGAACGCCAAGCCGTTCCGTCGTTCGGTCGTCTGCGAAAAGTTCGTTACATTTCATTGCGTAAGTCTTTCCTGGCACGTGCGCGAGACTTAGAAAACGCACCTGCGGGACTGTAGGTTTTTTTTTTTTTTTTTTTTTGTTTAAATAAGACTTACCGTCCTCGGCGTCCGTCTTAGTCTTTTCGTAATGGAACATTTTAAAATTAGATGTAGTTTTTGACGACGGATACTTGGAAAAAGATTTCTATGCTCGATATCGATAAGAATATTTACCGAGAAGAACGGTATTGGGCAATGAATTCTGCTTTTAGAACTCATAGAAAAAGATTTCCATATAATTGTAATATTCACCGTTTAGAGTCAACAGTGATTCCTTGGAATCCGGCACACTTTCAACGTCGAAATCACTTGAAAAGGTTACAACAAACCGTCGATAAGACGACTTCGTCGGCCCGAAAAAAAACATAATCTCGCCGCCACATCGATATAAACACGCCTCGTGGCCATCAATAATAAAAAATGTACGTAACGGGCAGCCGATATATCGATTAAATATATCGAGCGCGCCGCGCAGCCGGCATAAAGGACAGCCGTTAAAGGCGGCACTTGCGCTCGTTTTGATTGTCCCAACCCACCCGGTTCGACTCGCGCTTTTTGCCGCGCGCGGCTTCTTATCCCAACCTCGTCTCTTAATGCGACGTATTCGTGTCAATCGGCTGCACGCGCCGCGAAAACGGTACCAACCAGCGCGACTCTTTATTTATATGTATATATATATATATATATATATACTTACATCGGCGGGCGGGCCGCTGAAATTAATTGGCGATCGATCGCCGCGACCCGGCAAAAACGGCCGCCTAGAGCTCCGTAAATGGCGCTGCAGCTGGGGAGCCCTCTCTCTCTCTCGTTTTTGGGCATAGGAGAGACGACGCGACACGCGAGATCTCGCGTGCGCAAAGAGCGCGCGCTCTCTCGTTTAACGAGCGGCCGGATTTTTCGGGGGCGCTCTCGACTTTTTGCTCGCGGGACGACGAGAGGAGATTTCGGGACGACGAGCTTTAAGGAGATGAAAGTTATACCGGGGGACGTGTCTTGTCAGCGGGTTTTTCTTTTTCGGGGAGTTAAGAGATTTGCGATGCGTGCACACCGAGGAGGAGATGTATCACTCTTCTGTTATACACGACGCGGGGAAACGAGCCGATGCCGAATTGACGGAAAAACGTCGAGTGTATCGGGACTTTAATGGCGGGGAATTTAAGTAGGTGAAACGATTTTATGTACTTGGTCATGTTCGGTGGTAATTTTTTAACAGATTTATTGGTTATTTTAAGAGGCACTTTTTGTCTCGCTTAGCTCGATAAATATTCGCGTTAAATATCCGCTTTCTCGGGTAAGATTTTATGAATTTATTTAAATCGACTTATTTGAATTAAAAATAAGCAGTAAGTAATTAAAAATAAATTCATTATATCGCAGAAACAATAATTGTTTATTAATTTGTATGCGTTAATAATAACAACATTGTTTATCCAAATACTGTATAAGATTAACATCGTTAAATAAATTCGATAAAAAAACCTTGCTTTAATTTATGTAAAAACTTGGAAATAAAACGCGAAACGAATAACAGCCGACGCCAACTTTACAACACCAAATTAATCGCATCGATAAAGGATAAAACCCCGCTAAAGTGCTACAAAAATTAATCAAAGACCAATTAGACCGACAGATATACGTTATAAAGTTTCCCTCTCTTAAAAAAAAAAAAAAAAAAAACAATTTCCCCGTAATCGAAATCTCCCCGAAAATGAAGCGACGCGCGGCCGAAGTAACCGCTCGGGAGTGCAGATACACGCTCATACATACATCTCGTTTCGCGCTCCGCCGTGCAAAAAAGAAGCGCGCGTACATAACTAATTGCGAGCCGAGAGCAGCCGAAGGTGACGGGCGCGCGGAGTCGCGCAGCCGGACTCCTTTTAGCGACGTTACGCGGCGGCAGTCGTCGTTATTTTCTTTAACGCGATTGATTATTATGCTCGCTCGGCGCGGGTAAGGTGCAGGCACTTATATAGATTGCGCGGCTCCGACGCGCAGCCGGTGCGCATTGCATTGTCTTTTTCGGATTGTTTTTTGAGCTCTCTCGGGCGCGCTCGCGCGGTATAATTGCGGAAAATTGCGCAGTTTATTCGTGGTTAATTGGCCGCGATGTCGTTTATTCTAGTTTTTTTTTTAGTATTTTTTTGTACTTTTGAATTCTAATATATTTTTTTTATCGTTAATTGTTTTAAAGTGTTGTATCGTACGTTTTACAAAATTGTTTTTTATTCAAAAGTGTCTTAGAATATTATCCAGAAAATAAATCACCTATACTCGTCTTACCACAAAACTGTTCTCATTCGAATAAACTCCCCCCCATCCTTCAGCTTCCCCATTATCATCCAAACGCTCAGCAGAAATTTCCCCGACGCAACTGCCCACTTCTCGCCCCATTACCCGGTTTCTCAGCAACAAACAGAGGCCAACGCGTCATCGAAACGAGAGTCGCGTAGAGGCCCGGCAGCCGGTAGCCTCTTCCTCGCCCTTCGCGCATCTCCGCAATTATATATATATATATATCCGTCCTTTTTCGCGGATCTGCATGCGCCGGCCTTATTATAACCGCGGGGCCCCGTAAAAGGGACGCGCTCCGACTCGCAGATGATGGATTCGCGGGGCACGTGCAGGTAATATATATCGGTATGTGTGCGCGCGCGCGCGCGCTCGAAGAAAAGTGGCCAATTGCGCGCGACGGCCTTGAACGGCGCAGCCCCGTTTTCGCGAGCGTTTTCTTCTTCCGCGCGGGCTGCGAGGAGTGCGCCATTATTTCACGCGAGGCGTTTGATTGGTCGATGGAGGGACTTTTTCTGGGAAGCTTTCGAAGTGTAATATTGTAATGACTGGTAATTATAGTTTTGGGAAAGCGAATGAAAAATTTATATATGATTAATAAAAAGTCACATTTCTGCATTGAGAAAATAAATCGTGACAAAGGCCTTTTTTAATATTGTTTTTTATAATAAAAAAAAAGCGCTTCTCGGTGTGCACAAATACAATTGCACAAATATTTGTGCAATTATTAAATACATTGTTTAATTTGTACGTCCGCTGAATCTTCGCGTCCGATCGGCTATATAATTCTTGGTTACAAAAACAGATTGGAAAAACACAATGTTTTTAAAACGAAACGGTATATATCTCTTGTTTGAAACATATATATCATATTGTTGTAAATTGAAAAGGATTAATTCAGCGTATATCAATATTTTTATTGCTTTTAATTTACAATAATAGAGGAATATTTTCTCGCATCTTTATAATGCTAATGAATCGATGATCGCCGTTTAACCCAGTCAAAATTAATCGAGCTCTTTCGGAATTAATTTCATATTCGAATAATCAGCTAATAAAATTTTGCGTGAGAATTACCAAACGGAAGTTGTAGCTTACTCGGAATTCAAACGAGGAAACGACCGCGAGTATTTATCGAAATTTTGAAAATTCCGATCGCACTTTCGAACCTTCTCACGAATAATTTCATAAACAGCATATTTTACATAATCCAGCGTTAATTCAAAAATTCACTCCCACCCTACTTCCCTCCCTATATTCTCGCGCAAAAGCAAAACAGCCCTCGTCGCTTCCCACGCGAAATTCGTCCATCACGCGGCGGCGCTCGGTGATTTGACCACCGCGCCGAGGCCCCGTATATCCCGCGTAAATTGCGCCGACGCGTCAACATTTGCACAGAGAGACGCTCGCGTGCGAGACTCGGCTTCGCGATCGGCGATCTATCGCGGCGACGGATATACGTATATGTATACATAGGCGCGAGCATTACGCGGAGCTCCGAGGAAAAAAAAAAGAGTGCAAGCGAGCCTCGGTGTAATTAATCCGAGGAGGCAGCTGCGCGAAGGCTTTGTGTCTAAGCTTGATAACGGATGATAAAAGCCGGGCACGGTCGTGTGTATGCAAGTGCGCCGCGCGCTTAATTGTTTTACTCGCGGCAGGAATCGATTATTAGAGGAGGAAAATATATTTTCTTGTTTGGGGAAACGACGGTGAATTATTGTAGTTTTGCTTTTTGACGCGCTACGGTTTCTTTTTAACTTCTCGATATACGATTGTTATTTTATGCAAATTGAGGGAATTTTCTATTTTCGGACGTTCATGGAAACGGGCAAATATAATGTTTCAATGACGGAAGATTGAGGTAAACGAGGCAAAAGTATATCAGTAAATATCAAGATTGTAGTTTAGAATGATTTAGGACTGTGTGCACAATACTGACGTAAATAATCGACCGTCGGTGCAGAATTAGCATCTATTATTCCAGCTTATAAGGGATGTTACGGAAACCAAAAAATACATATAATAACGTCATTCGTTTATCTATGACGTTTCATGTTTTCATCGTGAAAAATAATTGGACTATATATAATCTTTTCCACACTATTCTGGGTAATGATAATTTATTCAAATTTACATTCGGCCGTAGGCCTTTTGTTCCTTATTACGAGTAATTAACTTTTTATTGAAATTTTAGACGTTAATTATTCCTTCAAATATTTTTATTGTATCGAGGATTTTTCAAGCTCAATCGGGTATTCAAACACTGTGACAATATTTTGAAATTTTTGCACCGCATTTTGTGAAGATCAAAAAACTGCATACTCCTGCAAATAAGAAAGATATGATCAATCGGGAGTTACAAATCTATATTTCAATATTACAAATACCGTCCGAACCGCCCGCCGACTCGTAAAGAACCGCGGCACTCACTTTTCCGACCGAAAACAAAGCCGTCCGCAAGAAAAAGACACCAACATCAAACCGCCGGCGATGCCGCAATAAAAAAAAAAAAAACGTCACACTCCGACCTTCCTCCCCTCCTCCCCTCCCGCCGCCGTCGCCTCCGGGGACCCGAGAGGTGTAATTCAATCGAGAGACAAAACGCGCGGCGGCGTAAACGTTTCTCTTACGCGCACGTTAGAGCGCTCTCGCGCACCTGATCCTTCTATGGCTGCTTGTATGCACGCGCGGCGCGTGCCGCCGAGGAAAAAGGATTCTCGCCGATCCTCGCGCTTCGCCGATTCGCAATTTGCCACTTGGGTTGGCGCGCGCGCGCCGCGCCGATGTGCTGTCTCTCCCGGGTCTCTCTCTCTCTCTCTCTCTCTCTGCAGTCCGTGTGTGCGCGCTGCACGTTGTGCGGCGATCGCTTCTTTTTTTTTCGAGCGATTTTTTTGGGGGGAATGCAGGGAGAGAAGGTCGGCTCTTGGCTTCGGCTAATTGGCGGAGAGTTTTTTTTTTCTGCTCAAGATGGAAAGGTGGGTTTTGCGAAAATTTGAGGTTTTTTTTAAATATCTGCGAATAGATTTTTGAGAGATAGAGGATTCGTTAATGAGGATTTGACTTTGATGTACACGCCCGATTAAGTCTGCCGATGATTTAAACGACGCGATGTTCCATATGTAAGGTACTAACATCTGTTGATTGACTTTTAATACTTAGTCCTACCTATATTGAATAAGAATAGATGTCACATTGATTTATGAATAATTAATTAAACCTTTCAATTTGGCAATCAAAATTAGTATATATGAATTATTAATAATTTATGGTATTTTACAATGAATTAAAAACTTGATAGCTCGCTAAACATCTTTTTCTTAATATTCATTAGACTGTGAGTAATTTGATATTCTCGTCCATTTATTCATAAAATACTACTATTTAATTACAAAATTAAAATTAAGAATAGAACGCACACATCCGGAATTAATTATAATTCTTACTTATGTACATTTATTTCTTCAAAATATCCAGATCGAAATTCAGGCGAAAAAAGAACGAATTCAATTCAGTACGTAAATCTCCCTCCCGAATCGAGATCCGACACTGCCCAAAATCGCTTATAAAACTCTCGTTCTAAAACCGCAACAAACCGCCTCTCATAGATTAAGCCCCCGGAAATAAAAACGTCGCCGGGTCCAAAGGAGAAATTAGCAAGTCCACCCGCCCAATTTCGGGATAATCCATCGATGAGCGCGTGCCGCGGCGGTGGTCGGTGGTGGGCAACGACCCCCGAGCGCCCCGAGAGAGACGACATTAGCATACAATCGCTCCTCTCTCGCTCGGACGAGCCAACAATCGAAATTCGATAAAAATCGCATATATATACGGTGTGTGCGGGGGGATATACTCATTTTTTTCGGCGCTCTCTCTCTCTCGGTGCGTTGCGCACCTCGCGCAACGCATTACATCTGTTTCTGCGCCCGGAGAGAGAGAGATCTCTCTCTTCTGGCCGAACAATGCAGCGCGGCGCGTCGGGGCCCCCGAAATGATCGGGGATAAAAAGATGGTAAGTAAGGTGGGACGAAATTTTTGCAAAAACCGAGAGAGAAAGAGGAGTAAGGAGAGTCGAGGCCCCGGAATCGGTGGCATTGAGGGGTGATAGTCACCTGCCGGCCACAGGTGCCCCCTTCGTCCTCCCCCCCTTCCCTCCCGTCCGCTCTCTCTCTCTCGGCTCTCTCGCTCTCCACGCTTCGTCAGTCGGGGCGCGTCCGCGCGGATGCTTTTACCCCGGCGCGCGCGCCTCGTTCCTCGTAACGATTTACCCCCTCATTTTCTTCTCCTCGGTGTTTATTAAGATCCAGGCGGGGAGATATACGCGTCGCGCCGCGCGATGCTCCCTTCGCAAGCCGATCGGTACTGACCTTGGCTACGCCGCGTACTTTCCTCGCTTCACTTCGTCTTCCCGAGGCCTTTTCGGGGAGTTGCGAGAGGAGACCGATATATACGCTCGATTCGACGAGAGAGTGTAATTGCTCGCGGCGCGCGGACGTCTCGGCTTGTAATTCGATTAATATCGATGGCGGGGCGAGCGAAGTAAAAAGTTGGGGGGTTACGCGGGGAAACCGAATGTTTTATTCGAGAGATTACAACTTTTTCGCCACACTTCCCGTCTTTCGCGATATTTTTTTTTTCGTAAATTAACACTTTAATACGAACGTCATACCGCGGTTAATTTTTTGTCGGTAACCTCTCTTCTTCTCCGGCCGTAAGTAAATACGAGTCGTGTTCGACACGTAAATAAAGATAACAGCGGCGCGGCGAGCATCGAGATTAACGAAATTGCTCTCTCGACGAGAGCCTCCTTTACCCGTCGAAAAGCAGCGCGTGCCGAGCTTCGACTTTCTTTTTCTCGCGTCCACAGGGGCCGCCTGATTTTCCGCGGCGTCGTTCGCTCGCCCGGCGAATTATTGCATTTGCCGCTTAATGACAGTGTCATTTCGGCGTGAAAGGCAAGGCCTTTTTTTTTTTTGCTTCCCGTCTCGATCGAGAGAGAGAGAGTGAGTTTTGTCCTTTTAAAGAATCCGGCGAAATCTCTCGCCCGAGCACACAGCTGCCGCAGCCGTTCCCCGTCTCGCGCCGAGACGCGGCCCTTGCGATTCCGAAAAATGAGATGCGAGAAAGCCGCCGCCGGACGAATTAGCCGTGTCCGTAAGTCCGGAACGTCGGGGAATGCGATCGCGGAACGCCGTTTAACCTTTCGATTTTTTTTGGGGGGGACACACGCGGTTTTTGAAAGCTTTTTGTCGGCGCGAGATGATAAAGATTTTAAAGAGGCGTATTACGAAATTTGAGTATATTTGGTAATAAAATTTTCTCGTTTGGGTGTGGCGGAAATTAGCATTTGTGACGTGGACGGAATTAAGTGCTGACAGGTGGTAAGGTTTTGTATTCGAATATCCGAAAGAAGTGAATCATTTCGAATCTATGATTTGTGATTCAGAATTCATTGCCTAATTTTAGGGAATTCGGACGCAAAGCGATTCAAAACAAATTTCTCCACGTTCAAAATTTCGTCCACACCCATAATCGCCTAAATAGACAAAGGCCAAAAAATAAAAAGTAAACCGCAGCATAAATTCCCTATTCCGCCGTTCGTTCGCTTACATAAAGCAACCCGTCGCGATATAAAACCGCACCGCCGCGCTTGGAAATTAAAAGCGGCAAAAAAAGAGCGCCCGCGGAGAGAGAAAGATAATTGCGCGGCGATCGATAGTCTCGCCCGTAACGATGATTCCCCGCTGCACATGTCGTCGCGCACACTTTACATCACATATTCCTCCGAGCCGAGTAAACAGACGTACACTGCACACTCGACGATTCGTATCACGTCCTCCTTTACTTACACGCGCGCGAGAGCCTTATTATCGTTGTAACCCAATCCCGAGTTATTACCCCGGCGACGGGGGGCTCGAAAGGTCGCGTGCGAGATGCGGCCTGGATAAATTTCCGCCGCCGAGCGACGAGAGCCTCTGCAAATAGCGAAGGAGTTCGAGGCGGTGTCATACAGGCGGCTGTCGTAAACTTTATTAAGCTGGCCGCTCTGCCGCGGTTTTCGCGAGTTTTGTAAGGACGATCGATATGGGCGCCGCAAGTCGAGGGCTGTTCGAGAACGGGTGTGGAGGGATTTGAGCGAACGAGCTTTAGAGCTTGAATCGAGCTTTTGATTGTCACTAAACAAGACTCGAGGGTATTTGAATAAAAGTGACGAATTCGAGAAAAATGGCGTAAAAACATTTCGCAATCCGCAAAGTTCGAAAAAAAACCCGTGAAAAGGAAAGGGACAAAGCACTTCCGGCGCACTTTCTCCAGCTCCATTGACGCCTCCAATATTTACCCGCCTGAAATCGCCGCTTATACAGTGTGTGCGTCCTCGTCGCAATATTCTCCCTCCGACTCTCACGCACAAAGTGTCCGAGCGCCCTGCACAGTGTGCCGAAAAGACACAAAAATTCGCACGCACCGGATTTCGGCGGGACGAGACACTTTCGAATTCGCGCGCGACTCCCTCATCGCGAGATGAAAAGCCGCAGCGGCGGTCGGCCGGAAGTTTCCAAACTCCGCTCTGGCGCTTCTCACGATTTCTCGGGGGTTCCTTTTTTTTTTTCTCTTTTTTAAACGCGTCTCCGAGGCCTCGTTTACGAGGCCCGCCGTTATACATATAGACACCTGCAGGTTAGAACGTCGAGCACGTGCGACCTGCGGAAATTCGAATTGCGCCGCTATTTTTTTTGTTTTTATTCGTTTCGTTTCGACTAGGATGATGGCTCGGACGTACGTTGTTAGGTCGCCGTAGGCGCACACGTGCATTCACCTGCGACATTAATTCTTCGACGCTGGATGGCGGTTGGGAGACACGTTGCGGGTTCGTAACGTAATTCTGGAGGGATGAGAGCTGTAAGTTAAACTGATGGTCGGTCAATGCTGTGTACGGTTTAGTTTTCGGTACAAATGGAGCGGAGGAAATGGTGGTAAGGTATTGAAGTACGGAAATGAGGAAAAACACGTTGGTTTGTCATTAGCAATGATTTTTAAAATGCAGTTTTTACAAAATTTATGAACAAATTTTATGTAATTGCTCTTTGAAAAATTTTAAATTAAAAATAAATATAAAAACAAATTATAAGTTATTAAAATTAAAAACTGTGTAATATTTTGGAAGGTGAATAAACGAGGAAGCAGGTTAAATTTCACAAGTTTATTAACAATATTAAAAAGCGCGC
>JAWWML010032236.1:0-11983 GCA_035047165.1 Ormyrus rosae
TAAAATACAATTATAACAGATTTTTCGAACAACTCCAAAAATTACTATCACAATGCTTCCTCTAGGAGGAAGCAAAAATTCATATTTATTTCAATTACAGAAGTCGCAATTTCAAAGTAAATTTTTATAAACATTTATAAATTTTTACAAATGTTTTAGTAAATTTTTATAAAATGTCGTTTGCCTGCTAAGGTTACAAAACGCAAGCATTAAAAACTACAGCGTAAGAGGTCACAAAATTATGTCTAAGTATTTTTTTCAGTGGCAAATGCTAATGGGAATACTTATGCTATATGACATTTTTTGAAAACATTTTTCACTTAAAAGTACTGTACGATACTCAAACTTCTAATTTACTTTAAATTAAGAAGCAGTTCTTTGGTCTAATGATTAATTATAATTACTATTACTGTTAAAGTATTTTTTTTACGATAAATTGAAAAATAAAAATTATAAAATTTAGAGATTTCAAAGATTCGAATTACTCTAAAATATACGCGAATGATGTATACTTTGATACTGCACTGTTGTTCAACACCGTAATAAGACTTTTATGTATTCGCAATTTGAATTCGAATCTACTTAGCCCGTGAATTTCCTGAAAAGTGCTAGTTCTTAGAAAAGAAGCTCCTAAACTTGCAGCTCGTAAATGCGGAACTTTGACGAGTTATTTAGTTTCAGACCGTAAACGTAGATGCATCATCTCGAGCGCAATATTGCAAAGAAAACCGGCCGTTCGACATTATTATCCCGCCGCAGCTTTGGCGCTGCTAGCCCGCAGACCAAAGAAATGGCCTCGTGCTATTGCGCAACTAAGCTAGCTAGCTTGCAAGCTTCGCCGCGACTCTTCCTCTTTTTTTTCTTCCTACGTCCTAATAAAAATAAAGGTTCTCTTCGCCTTAAAGGCGCGGCGTTATACCGGGAGGCGTTGAAGATCAGAGTGCTTCAAGGTTTTCTTGATTAAATTTCTTTTTAGATTTTTAACGAATGTAATAATAATACGCGAGAGCCGCAGGCTAGTGTATTTGCTTGTGGAACGAGGATGCTTTTTTACTCGCTGGAAAATATAATAAAGAATCGTATCGTAAATTTTACGAGCTTAGCATAATAACGGGTAGTTTTAGTTGAAAAAGAGATTGAACGATAAATTATACGAGGTTAATATTATCCCGCGAAATCTCTGAAGTCACCAATGGTAAGTTAGTTTGACACAATTCCGAAATCTTTGTCGGGGGTGATTTTCAATTAAATGCAATCAAATTGAATAGGGCAGCGGTACATCAACTTTAGGTTAAGTCTCTTATATCGCAGAAAAACTGTCTTCGCGCTCACAACTCACAAAAGGATAGAATCGACGAGAAATACTGAAAGAAAACTTTACTCTTCATTTGCACTTGAAAATCGCGGAGTTCGCTAAGCATAACTCCAAAATGAAGTTGAATTCAGAAAAATTCTTAAAAAAAAGTTTGCTTTGGACTTATGGAACGAGATAACAGAAACTTTCTTCATTTGCCGACTGTAAGATTAATTTTTTAATTCAATGCAAAACGTATCTGATTAAATATTATTTTCCTCTGAATACTTCCTTGAAAAAATTTAAGCCTTCCAGAACGTATTGCTTATTTATTCCAGTAACAATTAAAAAAACTATTTTAAGAGGAAATAATTCTAGAAACTTATTTTAAAAAATCATTTGACATTTTCCTATCACAGATTTCATTAGTACGATGTTTGCTCCACCGACACGGAATCCCGCGCATTCGACAATAAGAACAACGAAATAAAAAGCGCAAGAAAGAAACATCCAATTATCGTTTTCATTAAGAGCCGTTTGTTCGCCAATCAAAGATTCGCTCGGCTAATCGAGCTTTATCAGTTTCGGTCCTCGGCGGCGGCGGCAGCGGCGAGCTCCCGGCCGCAGCAGTAGCGATTCGCTGAAATTCAATTTTGAATATTGCCCGACGAATCGTGTTAACACAATATGCATGCAAATTATTCAAACAGCCTTTATACAGCCGCCGCCGCCGAGCAACGCTCTCCTCCCCCCGCCTCTCGCGTTTCGGATCTCCATTATGTATTCCCTTCTTCGCGCCATCCCTTAAGACGCTTAATTAGTCGGAGACGGCCCGTTGATTCAATATACCGACTTGGCTTTCTCCCCCGTTCTTGCCTTCCGTACGTGCCCCCGCAAATGACCCAGTTGCGGACATTGCTTCGCCTTCCTTTCTACCTCGCCGAGAATCGGACCGGGGCTGAATGCGGGGGGGGGGGGGAGAAAGAGCGCCGACGGATAGATTAATCGTTTTGCAAGACCGCGAATGCGTTCGGTGTCCTATATGTGGTCCTGGGGAGGCGGGGACGAGGATGTGGGAAATAAACGCTGAAGCTTCGGTCGATTGGAAGTTTAGAAAACGGGAAGGAGGCTTTTGTTTACGGATTACGGGTAAGTCTTCGTCGGATGATCTTTTTTAGATAAATCCTCGAAATTCTTCTTTCGATACAAAGGCAGCATTATATTTATATTTTACTCAAATCGGTTTTGTAAATTCTCGGAAGGATTCTGCAGTCTCGCGTGCTTTTCGAATTTGCATCGAACTTTGCAAAACTTTTATAAGTTTTCGAAATTGGTTTGTAAATTTATGAGTTTATAAACAGCGGGCGGCGCATTGCAGTTTCTTTTATCTTTTGTACAAGTACAAGTAACTTTTGTGTGAATCATTAGTTTGAGATGTAAACCAGGAAGGTAAGGGAAGTGATTAATCGTCGAATAATGTTCTATAAACTTGCTTTATTAATCACCGTAGTGAGGTTAATTAATAATTAGCAGTAAGAAGATGAACAAAAATCAATTTAATACCAACAATAAAGTAGTATATTAATTTTAACATCAGTTTTTTTAAACATGTTTACAACTCACATAATTTTTTTACACAACCTAGTCTAACCCCTTTTTTTTACAAAGCTTTAGCAGTTTTTATGGAAACACATTTTATTAAAAAAACGCGGTTTTCAATAAGCAAACTGCAAAGTATATCAATATAATACTCGTTATCCCCGAGCAACTAACGTCCCACACCTTTCGCTCAGCATTGCAAAATGTACACATGCACACGGTTAAACGACACGACTAATCGGATTTGTCACGGTCGACGGAAATAACCCGAGTAGTCGACCTAAAAAGTTATAGCAAAAATTAACTCCGTATTCGTAAAAAAAAAAAAAAAAAAAACGTGCCAATAAGCAAGCACTGCGAGTTGCTTAAAATTCTTGTAATTAATCATTTGAAATATTTAAAAGATATATAGCTCAAGTTAATAAATCTTAGAGCGTATAAACTATTAGTTTTTAATGAAAAATCGAATAAACCATTCTGACTTTGTCATCTTTATAAGACAAATATGAGTTACTTAAACAAAAACTCTTTTAAACTACCGGTTAAGTCCACATTCTCGACAGTCATATCTTATTAACGTTTAAACAAGCCGCTACGCACACACTTCTCCACTCAAAGTCGCCTCGAACTCCAAGTCCTGTATCTAGAATCGCGGTGGTATTATACTTATAAAAAAAAAAGAAAGCCGTAGACGAAAGTACCTTGCAAATAAAAAGTAAAGTTTAAAGTCGCGAAGAAAAGTATCTGAATAACAGACTCTTAAAGAAAACTTGTAATTATGCTCGCACATTTTACAAAAAATTGGAAATTAAATCATTCCAAGCAATTTGGGGGACGGGGGGAGGGTTGTTTTATACGATAATTTATTGATATAACTAGAAATGAAAGTTAGTAGTATACCCTAGTAACTTTAAATCGCATCACTCACTTCCGCTTTTATTACTTTTCATAAGTGCTTCTCCGCACGTTCTTTATTGACACAGCGTGAGTTTGCGTTCATTTTAAAAGGGCGCCAGGCGTTGGCTCGCCATCTTCGGCACGTCTTTTGCCGCTCGCAACCAAAGGAGAGACGACAGACAGAAGAAGAAGATGATAGAGGCGAGTGATTCAGGGGAAAAAAAAATGGAGAGCGAAGAAAAATGAATAAGGAAAATGAGGAAGAAGAAGCTGGGGGAGGGGGCATAAAAAGGGCCAGTAATGTCGAGAGAAAGTAAGGCAAGAAAGAGAGACGGAGCGATGACCAAAAGGTATTTCATGTATTGACGATAAAGCGAGGAGGGGTCTCTTTTAAATTCAGATCGAGAAAGTTACATCGTACGATCTTGGAAGCGGGCCAAAGTAAAGCACAATATGTACACACACCCTTGAATCTTGTCGTCGACATCGGCGTCGTCGACCTGTGACCTCTCTTGCCTACTCTCGTCTCCTCCCTCTTCCTCCCTGCTTTTCCCTCCCCCCTCCCTGGGAGAACTTTATGGGGCATCGACTTTTCCCTTAATTGACATCTCTCGCGACGGTAAAAATTTCATTGTTCAACGGAGAAGATGAATCGATTTGTCCGGGATTTTAATCTTCCGAGAACGCGCGATGCCATTTGGCAAACATTTGATAATGGAGTTTATGCGAATTGCTCGGCTGGTCGCGGAAAATGCTCCCGGCGAATTCTCGCCGAATCAATTCTTGAGTATTCTGAGTTGGCAATCCGGGATAATTACGGCTCTCGAAATTACGCATCGATTATTGAATGGAGAATTAATTTGTGGGAATCGTGCTGTTTTTATTAAATATTCCTTAGATACTGCAGTGCTTAATCTGCTTTGCATTTCAACCGACATTGAAATGGTAATTTATCATTTATTTTTTAGCTTAGGTAATCAAAAATAGAAGAAATAAATAGAAGTTCGTATATCGTAAGGGTGAAAAATTTGCCCCGTATTTTAATGCACATAGCTAATAGTTTACGCGAAGAAAGAAAATGGGTAATCAATCAGGAACTAAATCATGACAAAATAAACCGAATCCATCATTTCATACATATTTCATTATTCAATGCAAAAGTGCCGATTCACGAACTACATTATATTGTGCACTAATGATTGATTCAATTCCTCGTAGAACTAGTATTCATGCATTTAAATATCACATCAATATGCGTTTTAAAACGAAAATCAGTACATTACTTGTTAAATAAATTCACTCACTTATTATAATACTAGTTTCATTCAAATATGTCAGTCATTATAAGGGACTAAAGGTAGTTAAGCTTCTTTAATAATTAGATTTATCCAAACTTTGATATTTTTATAATCCTGAAATTTAATTTAAAAAAGTTTAAGTAAGATTTAGTTGCAAAAATCTTAGCGATTTAACAAGTCTGGATTATCAGCAGTTTCTCCGAATCTCAACTCCGCTCAGTGGCAATCATTTCTTAACATCGATAAAACTTCTATTGAAATCACTAAGAAAATTTGTCCAAGATAATTCCAAGTTTGCGGAAGAATCTCGCCAGGTCATAAAATTATATTCGGATTAAAGTTACAGTAACCCCCGTCGTTTTATGAATTTCTTTTCTTTCATATCTCGCTAGATTACGGTACGTTTCCATTGTGAAGTTTTAGCATTCTTTGTTGTTTCTAAAGTAGAAAAAGATTGCAGTTTAAAATTTGTTGCGATATAACGTCGAACTAGAACTTTAAAATGCAGCAGCTTTCTTATAAGTTCTCGACGAGTACAACTTTTAAATTTAAAGACTGAATCGTGTAATATCCTATTACAAAAGAAAAAGTATAATCAATGTTTTTTATAATTTATGATTTAAACTAAAACAGTATTTAAATTAAGAACATTTAACACATCTGTTAATGTAAAACAGCATTATTTATTGAAAAATGTTATGCGCTTAAAAATTTGTAGCTATTAAAAAGCTTTCAATTAGCGATATGTAGGTGAATTAAAATTCTCAATTAGGATTCATAAAGAATAACTTCAGATAGAGCTAAATTTTGAATGATATCCCAAAGTAATACTGTAAAATGAATTTGACCTGGAGTGGATTTAACTCCCTACTTCCCCGCTGAAATCTCCGGAGAGGGTAGCAAATTATGGATTTACACTCAAATTCCTGGGGTTTGTTAATAATACACCAGAGATTTGAACGTTAAAGTAGATAACGTCATATTTTTTGATAACTGCGATATTAAATTTACGATCTTGACTTTCCGAAGACAAGTTTCATTATCGAATGTATTTTTAGTCAATTTAAATTTATTGCGTTATTTCGGCAGGAATTTCAGTTTGTGAATTTTAAAAAAATTACGAGCTTGATGAAAAAAACAATTAATAAGCGGCATTGGGAAAAATAAGAGAGCCTCGATGAATATTCATTTTGCTAATGCATCTTCAGCAAATGTAGTGAAGGCTTTTATCAGCGTGAAATGCCACCCTTTTAACACAGCAGTACATTTCGAAGCCTTTAATTAATTTTCGAAAGTACTAATAGAAGTCCATCAAACAGCTTTTTTGGAAGTCAAGTTCAAAGTCAATAAATATGTAAAAAATGTCTTTAAATACATTTTAAAATATAATTTATTTTGCGATGTAGTTAATGCATAATGAAGTACCAGTTTTTATATTATATTTTATAATAACTTGCTAATAATATTTATCAAATAAATATTAAAATGAAGATAAATTTTGTGAAAACGGAATTTTATTCATACACGATGACATTAATGTCATATAATGTAATTATGCAAAAAGTGTTATAAAAAATAATTATTAATTATCGTTCGAAATTAATTAAGTTCTGGTTATATGATATGATTTTTATACTAATGTTCAATATCTATTGGCATTCTGAACATGGAAAGTTGAATTTTTCATGAAATTTTAAAGCCAAGCAATTAAATTACGACATTTCGCTAAAAAGCATTGGCAGATTTTATTAAACCATTAGTGTTTCGGCAGTTTGTTAATGTACACACATTTTTCTCTCAGTGCCCCTCGAAATTCGTCAGTAATTTTTTAAACTTAATAATTAAAGCAAGCCTTTCGTCGCTACAAAAAAATTGCCTAAAATTTATATTCAGTTAAAAATTAAAGTACCCTCTCCCACTTATTTTCGCAATATCGCAACGCGCTCGAGACAATAATGAATTTGGCAAGCCGCTACATTAAGCTTCGCGAAACGTCCCCCATAAATCGACAGAAGCAGCCAACGCCACTCCATTCCCGCTTAACATCGGGCCATAAAAGGGGGTTCGAACTGCGAGTTTTTTGCGGATCCCCGTTGACGTAAGGTGCGTATCGGGACACTAGGAAGTCGTTCAGTCGGGAATAAAACGAGCCGGCGCTGCGTGTACGTCGAAATATTGATTTACGGGGAAGGGGGGGAGGGGGGCGCAGGCAAAAACAAGCGGGTCAACGTGCCGCGTCCGCAGAATTCCGTAGTTCTCTCTCTCTCTCTTTCTGGTTCGGGATCCGATTTGGCGAGGGTCGGTCGCGATGGCCTTTCGAGATGTATAACGCTGAACACACGAAAAATCTCCTGGAAATCTAACGCCGCGAGAATTAATGACCTTTCGGCGCTCTCTCTTTTCTCTCTCGCTCTTTGCGCCGCCCCACCCCGCTGTTTTTTTCCCCTTTCTCGTTATACACATTTAATCGCGATGCCGCCTCAGCAATTATTTTACGAGCTCTTATCAACGATTATGCTTGCGCGCCGGTTGCGCCGCGTAATGCGTTTCATTGTTTTACAGGGGCGCCTCGCGGAATAATAAGGAAATACGATAATACTTATTAATTTTTTATTGCCTCCTTTGCCGCCGGGCCCCCGGGAATACTGACGTTTAATTTTCGCTAGATAATGATAATATAAATCTGCTAGATAATGATAATACAAACCTGGCTTTTTCAGGAGTTAATGAATAAACTAATTAAATCTTGGGTGTACCGAGCAGTGTATGCGTTTAATTCAATTATTATTTTAATAGAAATTGACACTAATGACAGCAGCTTGTATAGTAAAGTGAAATAACTGCTATTGGTTTTTCTGTCAAAAAAATTTGGTTTATTTTATATAAAAACCGACGTTTCGACCCAATCAAGGTCCTTTTCAAGGCAAATAAAAAAAATACAAAAATTATAATTAAAAGTTTAACCATTGATAACAATTGATTACTCAATTAATTATTATTTCAACACTGATTATCTGTTGTAGATTTTTTTGGCCTAAGTTAAAATAAATGGAGTAATAATACCTTTATTCAGGATCGTATCAGTGGATATTTTTAGAAGTAATTCATTCACTAACCATTTTCTTTTCTATTATTAGCCGAAGTAACAAAGATGAATGAGTCGGTGAACTATTAAACTGAATATACGTAACTTCAAGTTTAAAAGACTTTTTCATCAATTTTATAGAAAAAAACTTTTTTTAAAGATTCCACTTTATTACATATTCTAAAAATAGATGTTTTCTTTCGATGCAACAAAACTTGGAGCAATAAAAATATAAGCAATAAAGATTTAAGTGCATTCTCCGCAACATACCCGATAAAAATTTCTCTCCAGAATGCAACGAATAACTATCCACCCTTAATACACAAAATATTGGCTAATCGAAATTTTCGCCACTGCCCGAAGCAACGATCCCCGCCATCATCCTCCTGACTACGCCGTCCCTTTGGCAGAGGGACGCCTTTCACCTTCAAAATCCCAAGTTTCACAGCCGATGGATCGAAGGGTCTGCGAGGCAATCGAGCAGGTTTCCGCTGCATCGGCGACTCCTCTCAGCGCGCGTACAATGGGCGAGGTGCTTACGCTCCGGCGGCTGGCGCCGTAATTGACGCAATTACAACATTAGTTACGCCGACGCCGCTGCCGCCGCCGAGGAGGTACACGTCGCTCGCGTGGCCAGGCTTCATCGCCTAATCCTCGCGTATACGTAAACGCGCGCGCCTGCTCGTGACGGTGCAGCGCCGCCGCGCGGATCGCTCCATACGAGTACGTCTAGCGCCTACGTTAAATAAAGCCATGAGCGATATCCGGGGGAGGGAGGCGCGAGAGGTACCTCCTGCATGCGCGATGCGCAAGCTACCTTTGCACGGCACTGTGACTAATAACTTTCGGTCTCGCTGAGCAAATTGCGTATAATTTACATTCCAGACAGCTAGGCGAGCCTGTAAATCAATACAATGCCATGCCGCGAATTATGATGCTGGCAGCGCTTTGGGTTAATAAGTAGAAGCATTTTTTTATGACTCGGATGTTCGGGGTGAAAATGTAAAGTGAAGATTTGGTTTTTATATATTTATATGATTTCCTGTAATCTGGGACAATGTTTTTTTACGAGTTTTGACATAGAACATTGTTAAATAGTAAAACAGCAAAATTCCATAGGTAGAAATCAAACTGAATTCATCCGTGAAATACAATACAAGTATTTTATTTATATTTTTTTACCTGTCTTTCACATTTATCATATTTCTGAAGCACGTTTATATGGCATGGAGGAACTTCAATTGACGTAAATTTTAAAGTTTTATTAAAAACCGTAGAAGAAATTACACGGAGAAAAATCGCTAGTAAAATTTACTTAAAAGGTTGAAGTAAAAAGTACTGATTCTGACTTAAGTAAAATTTACTTGATTGATTAAGTAAGCCACCGCACGTGCGAGAGAGACAGAAAGAAAAATAACGCCTTGGATTCGGTAAAATTTACTTACAAAGCTGAACAAATTTTACGTAACGTGTTTCCTTAACTTTTTAAGCAACTTTAATTAAATTTTGGTAAATTTTACTAGGAATTTTTCTCCGCGTAGATATATCTTATAAGCTACGCGAAATTCTGAGAAATAAAATCTCGAATTAAAATAAAAAGCATGTTAAATCTTCAATTAAAACTTACTGCCATAAAAATAAAATACAACGCCCCCAAGGTATTCGCCCATTTTATATAAGTCATTTCCACTCAACATGCCCCCACAACCCACAGGTCCAACCCTTTGCGCCAGGAAAGAATGTATAATTTCTCAGGACGGACGGATATATATTACACGCGGTACGGATTTTGCAGCGGCGGCGGACTGATTTTTTGCTCGATCCTCGCGCGAGGCTATTTTCATATGAAAAGTCCGAAGCAGATATTGCCCGTGGTGTGACGAATGGACTATCGCGCGCGCGCGAGCAGTCCTTATTGTTGGTTTTTCTTCGCGTTTTTCCGGGATCCTTTTCTATTCTCTCCCCGGCGATCGCGCTTTTGCATGCGTGGGCAGGGCCGCAAGAAGCCGAGAGCGGAAGGCGAGGGCAAACGTCAATAACGGCCGGCAGCGCTTTTTTTTTAAACTTAATACTGCGCGTTTAAGAAGAGCTTATACGTTTTTGTTCGCTTCTCCGGTGGCTTTGAGGAGGTGTTTTTGTTAACTTTTGTTGTTGTCAATAGTGAAGCGTTTAAATTTTGTATGCGGAGAGAAATGTATGCTTCAACTAAGATGATGGCAGAGTTTCTGCATATGGTTCAATGACTGAAAAACCAATTTGCCTGCAGAATCCGTACACAAAACATGCCTTACATCATCTGTTGATATTATCTCGAGAAATTATGTCAGCGGCAAGAAAAATTTATGTTTCACGGAAAGTTCGTCTGTATGATCGATTGCGTCAACACGCACGAACGGCCTCCGCCAGTCAATGTCTTCTATTTGTTCTCTCTTCAAGCAGCCTCTCTCTCTCTCTCTCTCTTGCCTTCTCCTTCCCTTTCTTCTGCGGGTAGAACTACAGAACGATTCTCCGGTTTTCTAAAGGTTCAGAGACCAGTTTCTATTGGCGAGCTAACGTGGCAGAAAAGTTTTGCAGTTGCCTTCCGTAACTTTTCTTAAGACTGCCTCTAGATAATATATATCAAAACTCAAAGGAGGAATCTAGAAGAAAGAGTCGGAAAACGGAAAATAGGACAAAGGGGGAGAAATAGGAAAAGACGAAAGGGGATAAATTAGCAGTATTGCTTTTACTGTAATGTTACTTTTCAACCTTTACTTTATTTGTATTGCAATAATAATTAGGCCTGAAGGAATGGAAGGAGTGAATATAATAAAGGTGGAATTTTTCCTTTGAAAAATCATTTTAATTGTTTAATTAATTATCAATTGGATAGCTGTGTGACATTACTTTGTAAAGGTAAAAAAAAATTATGGAATCAATATAAATGTGAGAGAAGTTTAAAACACCTTTATTACACCTTTGTTACAAATGCTTCAATTTACATTACGAAAGATCTTTATTTACATTTCGGAAGAATAACTCTTATTTCAAGAAATGAGAAAATTTAAAAAAAAAGGTTTCAAAGGCCGTAGAAATCCTAGGAAAGCGAAGAAAAACAGTAGGAAAGTCTTTTCGAATTCAATCTAGAGCTTTGAACTTCCGGGTCTTCTTAAATTTGTTAAAAGTAAACCAGATTTCAGTCGTTGTTCCCTGCTCTTATTTTATAAGACAGCGCGCGCACCTTAAGAAAACAGCACTGCGTAGTTTTTAAAAAAACGCGCGGAGACTATAATACAATAAGTACTTGACCCTTCAGTAATTACTTCTTTTGTGAGCGGTAGAAGGGTTTTTTCAGTGAAAGAAACTTTTTTTTTTAGAATGAGCGTTTTTCTTACAAATGCAACATATTATTATTATTATGCTTTTAATACTCTTTTCTTCTAAAAATGTAAAAAGTGATTTTTACATTTTTAATCATTCAAATAGTTAATGCTTATTTAAATACGAAATTTTTAACACTGAACGCCTAAAGATTTGGTTAAACATTAATTTTCTACGGATTACTAAGCGCTAAATGCATTTACAAATTTCCCATGCAAACTGGTTCTGAATATTTGCAGAAATATCAATGGAATATTCATTTGCCACCTTCAAATGTATGCGAATGAATCGCTACGTACAAAACGACGCCTCTCCAAAAATTTCAACGGTGACGCAGTTTAACCCATTAACGCGCAAAATCGAACTTTTGTGTACACAATTTCAAGCGCCCAATTCGTACAGATAAAGATAGTAACTTTTTCCAAAAATCCTATCTAAACAGTTTTCGAG
>JAWWML010032247.1:0-11981 GCA_035047165.1 Ormyrus rosae
TAAGTTCTAATGAGTATTTTTAACTAGTTTTTAACATGGTCTTAGATAAATCAAAAAACTATAGAGCTACCTTAAGTCGGGTTAGAATTTTTCTACAGTCGTATTTCTTACGTGTAAAATTATTTATCAAATTATCAATAATCGTAAAAAAACATTATTAGATGAACTACGTATAAGGTATTGTACTCTTTCAAAAATAAAAATCTAGAGACAATATTTTGAATTTCCACGCTTTTTTCATGCTCAACCAATCACATTTTTTAAAGAAAGCATTGTGTAAAAATAATTAAAACTGGGCGTTATACGAGTTTATTCTTAGTGATCCTTTTTCTTCCAGAAACTTCGTGATGAAAGATGTATCAAAATGCATGGATTTTTCCATCATCGATTGTCAAGAGGTTAAGTAAAACTCGTGAATTGAGAAATGCAACTGAGTCTTTTTTTTATTTGTTTCAACAGAGTCTTTTTATTTTTTTGAAACTTAACAAAGCAGGAACAACTATTATTAAGTTCGTAGATATATTAAGGTCGTGGATTAGATAAATTTTAGAAAAAATTGCGATGGATATAAAAATATAATTGCGATTGATATAAAAGTATCAATCGCAATTTTTTCTAAAATTTAAAGATTTTGCTGTTTACAATACTTGACAAGCATCAAATTCAAACAACACAAAAAGTGTGTGTGTTATGTGTTGCGGTTTATACGCCTGGATCTCAGCTTAACTAATACTGAACGGATTTGCAACTTTCGCGGCTCATTTTTTTTTTTTTTTTTTGTGATGGCGGGTCAAAGATTCGTTTTTGTTTTATGGTGAGCTTTCGATTTTCGAAAAATTGTTTTTTGCTTTGTTTTAATGATAGCATTGAGGTATTTGAATCGGACAAAAATCATTATAAAGAACGTAAAAATTACTATAATTTAAAAAAAAATGACTAGCTGTTATGATTCTTTCATTTTGAACCAAAACGTGTTTATTTTAAAGCTTATAACTCTCAAATTAACGTAAATTTTTTGTATATTTCGTTCGAGTTCGTTGCGCAGTTTAGGAAACTTATTAGGTCGAAAGATATTGAGGTTTCATCTTTTTTTTCTAAAATTTTTTGAAAGTCTACATCTTAGTGAATAATCGATCTTGTTCAATGATCGACCGCTTCTCCTAATCTTTCACTAAATTTTTAAAATTAAAAAGAATTTTTAAGATTCATGTACTAGTTTTTGTTTTATAACAGTCATATTTTTTAATTTATCTGCTTCGACAAGTGATACTGCGATACTGCAATGTTATTGCGAAACATCTTAAAAAGTCTAGATATAATATGTAAATATATAAATATGTAGCTTTGATAGAAAATGCATTTAATTTTTTAGATTAAGAAATAATTAGATTATAACTGAATTTAAGTTTCTTAAAAAGGATTTTTTGAAACCGTCGGTTAGACCCAAAACTATACTGCAAACATCAGTTCTTCGCAAGTAAAATCAGTTTCACTGAAAAATGCGCCGTTGTCAAGTTGACGAACAAAAAGCAAGTTGTCCTAAAAGAACAAATGGAACAAGGAACAACAGGAGTAGCCAACAGATATCAAAGAAACGTCGTGGAAATGAAATAAAATAAAAAAATAAAAATAAAGAGATCGAAATCGTTCATTTAAATTTTTTATGTAAAATTCAACATTCAATTACCTTCATTTTATTTCTTATTCTTTTTACATTTACATTTTAAGTTATTTAAAGCACACATAATTTCATAACATAATTGACCACTCGATTTTACAAAATTCTTGAACTCTAAAGTATCAAAATATTTATCCGAATTTCTCACGATGAATTCAATAACATTAGACTTGAGTACGATGACGTTGTGAAGGTCTGCTAATTTTAAATATTTCAATCCGTTCTCGATATTCAAGTTGTTGGATATTATTTTTTCACATAAACTCTTGAGATCTTCGATAAGATATTGATCTGCTGCCATTAGAAGATCGTCGATTATTTCTAAAATTACTGTTTCACTAACGCTTAATTCTCCCATGTATATAAAATAAAGTAGTTCTTTAAATGCTTCGTATTTGATTGTTTCAATTTTTACTTTTTTATCAATAACTTCTTTCCAATTTCCTGACAACATTTTTCGGAAAACTACACTGTGAGCAGCTAATATCGCTTTGTGTGCTGTTAATTCTTTTCCATCTACATCGAAAGTGACGTCACTAAATGTGGTGTCGGCCAACATTTGCTTAAAATTCTCTCTTCTTTTGTAGAATGGAATATCCTGAAGATCAGACACATGAGCGTATATTGTACACGTGATTGAACCGAAACAATAAAAAACCTCCTCAGTGGTTATGTCTGTGTTACGAAAATCTGATACAAGGCAGGATACTGACTCTTCCAGCTGATCATTTGATAGAAATTTCCTAATTCGGAATTCTGTCTCCATTGACTTTGGATCTTCATTTATTATCAAAAAGTTAAATTTTGCTTGAACGGGAAATTCATTCAAACTTAAAAGAGAAATACTTAACTTTTCATTCGAATCAACAGAACATATTAATTGCCACATCGTTACTAAATTATAATTACAATTCTTTAATTTAAATACAGGCGAATAATGATCTTCATGCTCTGCCACTGTATCAATATTCCATTCAAATTTGAATGCTTTAGAATCTTCACATGACAAGTTATTAACTACTGCCGTCGACATCGCGAACACCTTAATCGATTGTATAATGTGAAATCACACACGAAATGGCAAAAATCTGCTTATTTTATGGAGCGCTGCGTTTACGTACACTACCAGACACATAAACTGACGAACAAGAAGTACGGACAACCCGTTAGAGGGAATTCGGCACAGCAGCACTCGATGATGACAAACAAGCAATGTCGACTCTTTGTTTGCGGTTATCTGATATACAGGGTTGGTGGACAAAATGCTCGGGACACCTTGCAGCCAACTTCATTTGGCACCGGGACACCACATCACCGTGTAGCCAATTTCACGAGGCAACGGGACACCGCGTAGCCAAGTTCAGGGTGCGCGGCGTAAGAATTCTTACGAACATATTTCACGAACAAGACGCAATTGGCGTGTTTTTTCGCACACGCGCTACACTTATGTTCTAAGGCAACAACCGGCAATACAGGAGTAGCCGACAGATATCAAGTAAACGTTCATTAAATTGGTTGTATTCGACTAGTTTTGGGTAATTAAACCACGGTGAAAAAAATTGAAATTGTTTATTTAAATTTTTTATGTAAAATTCAAGTTTAACTTCATTTTATTTCATATCTTCTCGCAAAAGTCTTAAACTCTAAAGTATGAAAAAATTTATTTGAATTTTTCACGATGAATTGAATAACTTTAGATTTGAGAACGTGGGCACTGTGAAGGTCTGCTAATTTTAAATATTTCACTCTGTTTTTGATATTCAAATTGTTGCACATTAATTTTTAACATAAATCCTTGAGATCTAATGATAAAATATTGATACGCTGTCATTAGAAGATCGTCGATTATTCCTAAAATTACTGTTTCACTAACACTTAATTCTTCCGTGTATAATATATACCATCATAATTATTACTGAATGCGAATGATAATAAAAGATTTATTTCATTAATAAATTCGATACTAATTATTAAAATTTTTCATTATTGCAAATATCTCAATGCTATCATTAAAACAAAGTAAAAATCAATTTTTCGAAAAATTCGAAAACTCATTGTAAAACAAAAACGAATCTGCGAAACAAAAAAATGAATCTTTGACCCGCCATCATATAAGAAATACAAAAAAATTGAGCCATGATCCACGAGAATCCGTTCAGAAGAATTTAAAAATAAGAAGCTGAATATTTGTTCAGAATATTTTTAAAATTCGCAGTGGAATCGGATTTTATACAATTTTTCTTGCAGCTAAGCGCATTGGATGATTTCCAAAACATTTTCAAATGATAATTTGGGTAAGTAAAAAGTTTCACGAAAATATTGACTTGAGGTTTTAAAAGCTGCTTGTTGGTATATACAATTGGAAAGTTTTTCAAACGACCACGAAGCAAACAACTCGTCCAATTCTATTTTCAATCATTCTATTATCAATAAATATCAAAACAAAATATTTAGCTTAACTGTGAATTACAAAATTTAAACGCTCTATGATCAATTGTCACAAAATATATTCTGAAATATATTATTATTCCCATAAAAATCACTCCGTCGTATCGTATATATACATTTAAATAAAGGAATTTAAAGCGCAGCGCATAAAAATTCCTATCTGAAAAGCGCTTTTTACCGTTAATAAACATCATCCGCGAGCTTGCATGCTTCTTCTTCGTCAATATATATATCTTATCGGAACTTTATTGTCCACTCCGTACGAGCTTGCATAAAAAAAAAAAATGCCCGCCTGGCCATTCATTTAACCTTTATGGACTTTATTTTTCTTTTTACTCCTGCCCCCGTACTTGGATTTACGGTAAACAACGAGTATCTTATCGCGGAACATCTGGGTCATACTTTTAACGTTTGCCTCACGAGCTTTAAACTTACATGCGCTTAAAAATCAGCTTTTTTGCGTTTTGAAGGCGCACGAGGTGAGCTCGAAGTGCATCCATAAATATTGCTCGGAGAATTAAGATTTATTGTTATTATTATTAAAATGCTAGAGCCTTTCTTTTATCTCGAATTTAAGTGCTGCAAAATGCACAAATAATAATTCAAAAAAAAAGTCTTTTTGAAAAAAAGAATTTTTGTACAAAATAAAAGGATTCATTTTTACTAAATAATTATTAAATTAGCATAAAAAGTTGTTTTTTTCGTTATTATTGATATAAGTTATTGTAAACTATTATAAGTTGTTTCATTTTAGTATTAGAATAAAGTTGAAATATTATTTATAAGTATAGTATTCTTTAACTTATACTCACATACAGTAGAAAAACGTATTACAGCATCAGTTTGAAACTTACCTGCAACAAAAAAGAAGCAGGAAATAAATCAAGAGCATATTTCAAAAGATTTTTGTAATTAATCATTCAGTGACATTTTGTTCAGCCCGGAGATTTGCATTACGAAAGAAAAACTAAAAATACCCCAGAGTCGGGCCTGAATAAAAACACGGCGCAGGCCGAAAGCGCCCGACAGTCGTTCGAGGACAACTTTTTCCATTACGAGCTTTCGTCGCGAGAGAGGCTAAATCCTGCGGCGCGCGCGGGATGTGCTCGCAAAGCAAACGAGCAAATCGAGAGTAATTTTCGTTCGCTGAAAAACAGCTGTCGTTTCGAATTTTCGGTACGTTATTTTTGATGCGAGCAGCCTCCGTATACCGAGGGAGTGTATATCGATAAAATAGCTTCATTGCCCGTTGTTAAACGTATGTCTGCCCGTTTAAAGTTTTTTTTTATCGTTGCAGCTGCCCTGGTGGAAAATTTTCGATAGATTACGAAGCTAATCTAGCTGGAACTGTATTCTTTTATTTTAAATTCACATCCCTGTGGGAAATTTCACCACTATTTTTGGCCAGTTCACCAATAATTGACCAATTTTTTTTGGCCAAATATTAGTCAAAAACTGATGAAAAATAAATATGAGATTAAAAGGAACAAATATAAATAATTACTAAACAAATTTATTTGACAGAATTTGAAAAAAATGATTAAAACTAAAAATGAGTTTCGAATGCTCTACCGATATTTTTAGTAGAAAGGATGTCGCAAATACTGAAAACCAGCCAACAGATTTTTAAAATCTAGAAAGTTACTAACGATTTATCGACTCTGGCAACTAGTCGATTCTTGCACGCGTCTTAAAAGATATTGCTAATCTGCTTCGCGAATCGAGCGCGCGTAAACTCACTGTTGCGGCAAATTGATTCATATTATACTTTGCAGAGATTTGGCAAGTTACTCTCGTGAATGGACTGATTAACGCTTCGATAAACTAGTTGAACTACGCAAGTTTGATTACCAATCCGAAATTCTATCCGCACAAAGAAACTTAACTTGACGATACAAGCCGCGGTGGAGCTCTTCTTGAATGCTCAATTAGAAAATTAATTAAGCCAAATTCAAATAAATTATCGCAATTGCGTTATCTCCTCGATTTATTACGACGCGCTTTAAGGTTTAATTGTATTTTATAAAGTTCCAATGAAAATGCACCGAAACTCGGAGACGACATCAAAAATTGAAAAATTACTCAATTACCAGTGGCAGCGAAGCGGTTAAAGCAAAGGCAGTCGCCGTCGATCAAATCAGCCGTTGTTAAATTAAATTTATAAATGCCCTTTTCAATCGCTTCGATACGGAAGCTTCATTCGCGCACAGATTATTCGGACACATAAACTCATGCGCTTCTGCATAAATTCGAGATGCAAATGGGCTCGTAAACGTACTCGCACGACGCCCCGGTAATTGGAGTTTAAGTCTCGATTAAAAAATAACCCTCGATCTGAAAACTCTCTCCGAAATTCCAAAAAAGCCGTATCGCTTTAGCCAGCAAAAAGTCTCTCGAACGGCTCGAAAGAAACTTGATTCCGAAGGCAGCTCCTTACGATACGGCAGCACACACCGACTGCACCCGGCAACCACTTAGGTCAGCCACGGAGCTCCGCAATTATTCGCAAAGTACACTGCATAAATCGCAGCAGCCCGGCCGTATTCTCGCTCGCCGCGCGCGGCCCGAAATCTCGTTTTCAAATATTTAACCTCTCCAAATATCCGGAATACCCCGCTCGCGAGTCCGCGGCAACTCGCGGCGCGCTCCAACAAAACGCTCTCCCAAAGTTCTCGCGGCTGAACGTCAATAGACTAACGGCAGCGGGGCGGCAAGTCGAGGGGGGTGGGCGATATATCGCGGGAGTTGATTTTTTTCTCGCGGCCGCTAAAACTATGCGCCACCGCAGCGGAGCGCATAAATTTCCCTTCCCCCTTCGGCGAAACAATGCGGTGCAGAACTCGCAACAAAGGCCCACCTCCTCCTCTTCTCTCTTCTCTTTTTTTTTTTTTTTTTTCTAAAACGCAGAAACGCGAATTTCGCGCCTCGAGAGGCGATAAATAACTGAAGGCACGCTCGCGCGGTACCTTGTAATCCCAAGTATTACAGCGCGGCGCGGCGGAGAGAGAGAGAGAGGGGGGAGGGGGTGAAACGGGAGGGTGGCGCAGAAATGAAAATCTATGCCTCTGTTTACAACAACGCGGCCTCGTTTGCTACGCGCGCGCTCGTTAGCACAGATAACGGCCGCGTTTCGTTTCGATTTTCGCTTCCGCGCGCGGGAGCGCTCTTCCCTCCCCTTCTTTTTTTTTTGTTCACCCCGCCGAACTTCTTCGACGAGCCCGCGCGGCTTGTTTTCCGTTTGTTTGGTTATGCCGACCCCCCCCCCCTCCCCCCATTTTTTCGACGCAAAATCCCAGTTCGTAAACCCTGGTAGAATTTCCGATCTGTGTAATGGCCATGAAAAATGGCTAAGTTCTTACGTCGCAATGAAACGTTTTTTGAAGTAGTTATTGGCCATTTTGAAGCATGCCTTCACATATTTTTATTACACTTCAGTCTCCGTTCTCAATATTATTTAGTAATGTAGTAAAAAGCATCTAAATGCTTTGGATAGCTTATGTAAATGCAAAGAAGCAGCTTAAACTAATTGAACGTTTATAATTGTCCTTCCGTGCGAAATTAAGAAAAATATTAATTTCGCTTCGTCGCCATTTTCTCGCTTCAATTCTTAGACCTATTTTAGGTATCTAAACTGGCTAATAAAATTAGCTTCGAAATACCGGAAAAATAGCAATTGCAGAATTTACTTCCATTTTTAATGCTTTAAAGAAATCAGAAATCACATTTTTCTCCCTTTTACTTCGCATTTTTAATGGTTTGATATAAAACTGGCCATTAACTACTTCAAAAATGGAGTGAGATTTCTACCAGGGAAGGAGAGCGTGCAGATCCGCGTGATTGATGCGGGTTTCGAATAAACAATTTCGCCTTGTTTCTACACGGCCTGCCGGCCGGCCGATCGGAGGTCCGTTGTTCGTCTTCCGCTTCGGATTTTCATATTCAAGGCGACGGTTTCGCGTGGGCCGCGGGAGAGGCCGTTTTGAGAGCGCGACCGTCAGCCGCCTCCTGAATAATGAGGGTGGAAAGAATGTTCGCCGCCGCGGGCTGATGTATCAAGGCCCCCGGTGGATTTGTATGTACTCGTAATTTCATTGGAACGAGCAGCCTTCGATGTGGGCCAAGCTGATGGATCGCGTAATTTCCAGTGTTGATTTATCGCTGGTTGCGAGGAATTGCGTTTTTAGCCGGTATTAAAGAGAAGTTTTTACGGGAGAATTCAAAGTCTCGTACTCGAGTTTTCATCTCCAAATGGAGTTTCGCTCTGCACTGTTAAAGATATCATTAAATTTAATGTACTTTTAATGTACAATCGAGTCCTTGCATGAAATTTTTTTTTTTTTTTTTACTTTCAACATTTATAAATTACTAATCCCTACGTATGTGACGTCACGACGGTGCAGTATATCTATATTGTGTACAATCGCGACGTCACACGAATTTTCGAAGTGCGATATCTTTGCTAATAATCATGAAATTGAAAAAAAAAAACACGTATCGGTTATTTTTTAATATTCTATCAACTGAGTGTAATGCACGGAGAAAAATTTTATAAAAACACTTCCAAATCCTTGAAGGGAATTTTACGATTTTTTTTAGTAATCCAGTCACAGTAAATATATTTTAAAATTTTATTATTTGAAAAAACATTATATTCTTTATTCGGAGCTACTTTTAATGTTCATGATATATTTTTTAATTTTTTATACATGTAAATTAAATTCATTTTTATTTATGAAAAAATTGTTGCCTCCACGAGGATTCGAATCAGGGCCGATGTATTAAAAAGCTGCAAATCGTCCTTATTGGTATGTTAATGAAAGAAACATTATAAAAGCGTTATTTGCTCTTAAACAAATTAAATAATAATCGAATCTATCTATCAAATTAACTTTTTAAATAATCTTCTTTATTTTGGAGAGAATTACTTCTTCCTAGAGGAAGCATTGTGATAGTAATTTTTGGAGTTGTTCAAAAAATCGGTTATAATTGTATTTTAAGGTGTCAGGAACAAGAATAAATGGTTTTTGAAAAATTTCAGTAAAATTTAAATTAGTAGTTTTTTTTTTGTTTTTGTTTTTTCAGTCAGTGATTCAATTGAACTATGGTAATTTTACCTACAAAATTTCTCTTCGCGTGCCCATTAAATTTATATTACGCACATTAAATGCAAATCTACCATAAATTTGATCTTTTTTTTCTTCAGCATTTGCATAAAATCGAATGTTTCGAAAGTCTTCAAATACACTTGAAATTGAACCTAAAATGAAACTACAATATTTGCATTATTAATACATTTTCACAGCTGCATAGAGGCCAGCATCATCAAAACCCGTCCCTGCAGCGCTGAAAAAAAACAATTAGCGCGCACTTCCGACTAAAAAGCACCGGTCCACTTCTCCCGACTCGTTGCGCGAAAGCTCATTTTTCCCCGATAGTCCCTCCGGAGCTTTAATTAGGGAGGATATCGCGGAGGATCGAGAGCCAATCTTGAACAGTCGCCGCCGCCGCCGCCGCCGCCGCTGTGTACCGCTGCCGGTGATTTTCGATCCGCCGAGCCGAGCGCGTCCCCGTATACATATAACTGTAGCTCAGCAAAAGCCCGGGCGGGGCCGCCCTTTCGAGCGGGAAATCGAGTTGCTCGATCGGCCGCCGTACTCCGCTTTTACAGGGGAAGGTGAAAAAAATGCACGAGAGAGCAGCCAAAGGGAAGAGAAGAGGGGCGAAAACGCGAGCCGGAAAATGAGATGAGAAAATCGAGGAGAGGGTCGTCGGGAACGCGGACGTTTCGAGGACGATCGTCGTCCGCGAGGAGAGCTTTGCGAGGAGAATTTTCGGTAAAAAGCCGGTTAAAATTAATCATTGTTGCCTTCGGTCGTTGGGGAAAACAAAGCTTCGGCCCCCACCAACCGCGGCCGCGCAATTCAATCTCCTTCGGAAAAAAAACTCCATTAAAGTACAAAGGCTTCATTTCGAAGCGTCCAACTTTCGGGGCTAAAACTTCGCATAAAGCAATCTCCGGCAAAGAAAACACGCGCCGCTCGGAGACGCGGAAGGACTCGAGACTGCGCCGGGCGCAGAGGCAATGAGGAAGAAATGTGCGCGTATTAGGTATAAGGAACGACGCATTTGCGGAAGAGAACAAAGCTCGCAACTTCCGCGGGCGCTTTCGGGCTCGAGTTTCCAAGCTGAGATTTTTCAGCGATGGCAAAAAAAAAAGAGGGGAAGAATGAAAATTCGCTGTCGTCGAGAGGAAAGTTTTTCTTTCCTGGGAAAACCAGGCTCTTTATTTAATGGAAAGGCCTTGTTTTTGTACCTCCAATTGTTACCGCGAGTTTTTCTTAAATTAAGAACTAATAAGGAGCGGGAAAAAGCTTAGACGAAGGGATTTAAGAAGCGGCATTGTTTTACGTCGGCCGCTCGGTTATTTCACGTGAATTATTTTTATATGCACTCGTAAAGCCCTCTGTGCTCGAGGAAACAATAAAGAGTTTAAGATGCTAATTCGAGCGTTCCTCGCAGTAATTTTTTTTTACGCAATTTACTGCGCTGTTAAATTCGTGTAAAATGTATATGTAAGTGCGGGAACTGAAAATCTTTGGCTAATATCTTCCTTCAAAAGAGACGTTACTAAAATGAGATTACTCTGAAAGTTTGCCTACTCAAGTAGACTACTTCATACTGGTTTATACGTTCAGTTTTTTTATTGACCGCGGAGAAAATTCAAAAACTTGTGTATTTCCATAAATTTCTCCATGTTCCATTAACTCTCTCTCTGTCTCTCTCGGTCTGGCCTTTATGTCACATGTTCCGACACGCTGTCCCTTTTTGCGCTGAACTTCAAACTTTTGTTTTGCTCGCGGACCCTTGATTATCTAAAGTTCTCGCTTTTGCTTTAAAAGGAAAATGACGCGGAGTGTCAGCGGTGTGCTTTTTGAGGCCGCCGCGCTGAGAGAATAAACTTTTTGGTATATCCCCGAGCGCTTAATCCGTTTTCAGAAATTATATTAGCACGTTGAACATGTAATTTACTTCGTTAATTAGTGCGGAACAATGCTACTAGGGGTTCTTTCATTCGCACCGTCGGCTAATTAGCATTTTAATGCTTTTTTGATACGTAATTATAATTTCTCGCATAATAATGTGTATCATTGCAGATTGCTGAAATTGATTCTTGATGTAAATATGATATGAACGAGTTCCAGTAAAGTTCTCTCGGCCGAAGCCTGGGTTCGCGCAGAAGTTTATGAAAATTAAAAATTTTAATTGCACCCTCTGTTATTTTGCGTAATTAATTCTCTAATGATAAAATAACCTACATTTCAAATGCAAATTGATTCCAAGCGACGACGTCTTCCATTTAGTTTTATCAAAATAAAAAGAGCTCCATTCGGTTAAAAAGAAACAAACTTTCAGTATTATTCTTCGTATTCTTTTTCAGCTCTTTACTTCATTAAAAATATTGGAGCAAGATGATTTAACAAGTACACTCTTACCCGCATACACTCGCAGGCACTTCCACAGAAATCTGTGCAAGTGTTTACGAGTGTATGTTTCTATTGAAAGATATCATTTACTACAAGCGAAAATTGATTCGAATGAGTGCTCCTTCAGCATCTGCAACTCGACATTCGCTAGTTTCTAGCTGCAAATATACTTTAAAACCACAGAAATGGCAGTTGAAATATTATACGACGCTAAGTGCAAATTTAATTGTTCTAGTCATTATATTATAGAAAAGCATAAAAACAGAAAATCTGAGTCTTTGCATCTGACTGCTAACACTGGAAAGATCTTATGATCCACGTGGGTTCTCCCTGTTTTCACTTTTGTGAACCCCGTTTAGATTTTCTTCTAA
>JAWWML010032258.1:0-11976 GCA_035047165.1 Ormyrus rosae
TACTATCTTTATCTGTACGAATTGGGCGCTTGAAATTGTGTGCACAAAAGTTCGATTTTGCGCGTTAATGGGTTAAAGCTTAATTGGAAGTGACAGCTTTAAGAGTGCTCTGCCAGGCGATTGGTGCACTACCAAACATTCAAAGTATATTTTTCTAATTAATATTAAAAAACGATAATTAGAAACTAATTACATAGCTTTCCTCACTGTAGGCAATATCCAAGTATATTTTAAAAAAAATTTTCACAAAAAAAGAATTGAAAATGGAGACATAATCTGGAGGAAACATTTCAAGCTGCAACAGTAGGTTGGTTATGTTCGTCTGCTGTGTCTTAAAACTGTTTCCTCCAAATTACGTTTCTATTTTTACTCCTTTCTTCGTGAAAATATTTTTGAAATATACTTTGATATTACGTACAGCTGGGAAAACTTATTATCAAAGTATATTTCAAAAAAAGTTTCACGAAGAAAGGAGTGAAAATAAAAACGTAAATTGGAGGAAACAATTTTAAGACACAGCAGACAAACATAACCAATCTACTGTTGCAGCTTGAAATGTTTCCTCCAGATTATGTCTCCATTTTCAATTCTTTCTTTGTGAAATTTTTTTTAAAATATACTTGGATATTGCCTACAGTGGGTAAAGCTATGTAATTAGTGTCTAATTACCGTTTTTTAATATAAATTAGAAAAATACGTTTTGAACGTTTAGTGGCGCACCAATCGCCTGGCAGAGCACTCTTAAGTACACTTGACATTTTAATTATCTATTGAAAATGACATTCTCTGTTGAATAGCAAAGCATTCGTCATCCACTTTCATTCAACGCGTTACAACATTTGCTCTACAAAATTAGTTTCAATCAAAATTTTTTATATTCCATGTAGTCATTTAGATAGTATTTGATCAAAATATTTTTTTACACGATTTTAAACCACTGTTTTTCCGAAAGGTAAAAAAATGATAATTATTATATCAAACTTTATGGCGTTTCATTGTAATAAAGTATTGTTCCGAAAAATACGAACTTGAAGAAAAAAATGCTTTAGTAAAAATTGTATTAAAAATAATTTAAAGCTGCTTTAGCTTTGTTAATTAAAGGGTCTTCGGCGTTTGGTGTCGAATCAAGTGAAGGGTACCATGGGGGCACACTTTGAATGAGTGCTTATTAATATTAATTTTTTTAATAATTGCGCGCATTATAATAGTACCGGAATTAGAATAAAAAACAGTTGAAAATACGCCAAAAATTAGAGAAAACGAAAAATTAGTATGTATAATTATAGGGGCACCCTGCTTAATTTTTACATCTCTGTCACTGTAAAAGTGGCATCGTCAGTGTCATGCTTTTGCTTTCTTTTAACCTAACATCATAACTCTTTAGGGATTTACTTTATTATAAATTATTTAATAATAATTAAATTTAATTAATAATTAAAAAAAATTTTTTTTATTTAATTTTAATAATAATTTTTATATAAACAAAAACTTTTTAAATGGTAATTTTCGTATAAACAATTTTAGTTGAAAAAAATAGTTACTTAGAAATATTTTTGTACATTAAAATAATTATTTTTTTCGAAAATGCCTTCATCAATTATAGAATTTCTTTCTCGTAAATGAATCTGGCATAGTTTATTTACACTATTGTCGAGTTTTAGAGAAGTACGTGATTTTATTCAAAAACGCCGAAGACTCCTTAAGGCACAACACAAAGACTCATTTTCTCCTTTGAATTACAACTGAAAGTACTTATTTATTAAAAAGAAAAAAAGGAGCCAAAGCAGTGTAATCTGATAATTAAATTTCCTTTTCAGTTACGCCATTCGACTGTGTGTGTTTTTCTTCACTCTGGCGCGTAAAGATACTCCAGCACTACTCTGGTGTCTCCAGCAGTTTTTCATGCTCTTGTATTATACGAATTTCAGTATCAATTTCTTATTGTATGCCATGTGCGGCATAACATTCAGGCGATGCTTAGAGCAGCTGCTCCGAAAAGTCCTTAAAAGCCTGACAAGGTATCACTGTAATCCCCAGCGGTATATATAGCTAGCGTTTAGGTACTCAAGGACGCTGAGAAGTCGGACGGAAACTGTTGTTATGGTGACTACAAGAGAGCACTCCGAGGACCATTAGATGCCCGCTCGAGTTTATCGACCAGCTTTTACTTGTAAATTATGCCTCGAGACATTCTTTTATATTTTTGTTTGTGCATCGTTCTGTTTAATCACTGTTTTGATGTAATTACGAAAATAGCAGTATTAGACCGAACCGTTCCTCGTTCAAGCTACTGTAAATTGGCATTTAAGAAATTTTACTTTAATAATTTTAGAATGTTTCCAAACTTTTTATCTTTTAAAGCGGTATAAAAAAAAAGAAAAAAAATTGTTTTGTAAAGAATCTATTATATTGTAAGAGTTGAATACTTTTTCCTCAGACTGTTGTACGTAAGTTCTTTACCGAAGAAAAGTATGTTGCTTTTTGTAGATGAATTTAAGACGAATTACGTGACATACATCATACAAGTTTTGATGATTTGTTAAAAAGTGTCTAACAACTTTTTTTTAAGAAAATGTATTGATATAACGATATAAAAATTTATACATGTATAAAATAAGTGCATATTGAAAGCATTTGAGATGTTCTTGTATATTTTAATTAATAAGGTGATATTTTAATAATTGTAATAATGTAATATATAAAACATTTTTTATTCATTGCGTAATAAGAGTAGAATTACTTTTATGTAATAATGATTTAATCCAATACATGTTTGGAGTTCTTTGGTATCGCGGTAATAATCGGACACGTTTTATGTAAATTGCAAATATAACATTTATTCCTCTAGTTCTAATGTACAGTAAAAATTCCAAATATCTAAAATTGTCTAAAGGCCTAGCCGTGCCGTCTCCGTGAGACACGTCTGTTCGCTGGCGTGGCCAAAGCGGGAGAGAGCGCACCGACGGTAAAGTCGTCGCTCGCAGGCACCCAGTGGCGCTGCTGTAGCCTTTGCTTCCTCTCGTGCCGAGCCGGTATTCCGTGCGTGAGCCGTGTCCCCACACATGTATTGGATTAAATCATTCAAATTTTATTTAAAAATAAAATATTAAATTAAATTTACTTCAGTATAAAATAGTTGATAAATCGTTTAAAAACCCAATTTTATGCCGATAATATAATAAAACTCCATATAAACTTCATAAAAAAGTGTTGTATGTTAACTGGTAGCAAGTAATGACAAAAATGTAGTTAAAAAGAAAATCTGTGGTGTCCTATAAAACTCATTAATCAACATATTTTTCTATTTAACTCTCGATGAATCTGCTTATACTGTATTACATATCTTGAATAATCATATACTTGCATCCAAAATGCGTAATTGTTAATGCATACGTAAGTACAAGAAATATTATTTCGTGTACTAAAAATCAATATTTTTGAAGTCTGAAACGCGCAATTATAGTGAGATAAATTTTCATTTTCAAATAGAAATTGTAGTTATCTAACTATTAATAACAGTTATGTAAGGTTTAATTTTATTTACAGTTATTAAAGAGCAGACTGTCGCGTAAAACTGAGAAGCTTATACTTAGAGTTTATATTTTATAAAAAGCTTTATTACGGTTCTCTATTATACTGTCTTTTATTATTTTTTAAAAATCTAGACCAAGATATTACTGGTTTTGTATTGTTTAATACATTCATTAAAACAGTAAACAATTTTGTACATGTTGCTTTTTTATATAAAAACTCTAAGTACATACTACGCAGTTATAAAGATTCTTGTTGTACAAACATAATGTATTATAATAAACGTATAACCTTCCATGAAATTAATTATCGATTTCTCGTTTCTTAAAAAGAAAACAATGATAGTGTAGATGCTAAAAATCTAAGATCGCGTAGTAAACGAGAATACATGAGAAAAATGCAGTATTGTAAGCATAATTTACGACACTAATGTCTTTTATATGAGCAAATCCTGGAAACTTTTAACTTTTGGGTAGTAGATAAATAATTTTTTTTTTTAAAGTACACTGTTGATCATTATTTGAAGTTATTACTATTATTAATTTTTTTACCAACTACTTTTTTATTTTTGAAAAAACTTTCTTTTTCTTTTTAATCATTACGAATGAGCAATAAAATAAAAGAAAAATTTCTTTTATACTTAAATAACATGTATTTAATTTTTACAGACTTATTAACATTAATTTATATATAACAACATAAAAAAACAAAAAAATCGCTTAAATTACTTATAATTAGTTTTAATTTACATACTATATGTATTTATTGAAATAAATAAATTTTTGTTTTTAAAATTTTATTTTATCTCATCTTTTTTTATTTTTTTGTTTTGACTTACAAATTCTTTAAGTGCGATTTTTCGTTTTTTTTTCAAGCTTTTCAAGCTTTCGCTTTTCTCTTATCCTTTTTCTTTTTAAATTCTTCATTTCAACACTATCCATTTTTTTATTTTCATAAAATTTTGAAATTGATTTAAATTATCACACGTTTATTTTAAAATATTCCAGCGTACTCTTCTCATGTTTAGAAAGGAGTAAAGCCGTGCCCTTAAGCGTAACAATATTTAGATCCTGCATTTAGTGTTATCAAAAGAAAAATTAATCACACCGAGAAAAATATTTTTTTTATTCTAAAAATATTTAAAAAACACTTAATAAGGGAATAATGTGTTATATCATTATTCAAAATGAGAATTATAATTGTTGAAAGCAAGATTGTCCTTCTTAATTCAATAAGAAGAATTTTATTCCTTAATATAAATTTTTGATTTTCTTACTTTTAAGATAACTTACTACTATGTTATAATAATTTTGGAAGCATTTGGAGAATGTTTTCTAACATAATAACGCTAAATTGGCTAGTATTTTCAAGTACGGTTCTATAATATTTTCAATGTGCCAAGGAAAAACTTAATTTTTCAATACGAGAGGTCCATAGACCAACCGTATTTTAAACTTACATAATTTTTTAACCAAAAGTGGCACATCTAAAAATTCAACGGCATTCTTTCAGGCTTTACGAAAACTAACGTAAAAAATATTAAAATTTTATGAAATGCAAAACTTATGTGTGGATTCGTAGTGATATATTCACATTCATATTGGACACACCTTTGAAACTTCTTAATTTACTATTATAAAGCTATAAAATATTAGGAAACCTTTTTTTAGACTTGTTCAAAGCGACTTATTTTTTATTTGGCCTTAGCAAAAGAAAAAAGTCTGTTAGTTCTTTTTGATATTTGTGAAAAATTTATATATTTTAGACTTATCCGTAATAAATATACAGTTTAATCATAAAATAAATGTAGTACCTTCTTTTATATACTATTTTCTTATAAAAGTAATTTTTACAACTTAAAAAAGAACTTCAATTATATAAGAAACATAGCAGTTTCCTAAAAGTTAAAAGTTTCCTGGATTTGCTCATATACGTTGATATTATGTACAATGAAAAGTGTACAATACAAAATCAATACTATTCAATTGAGTTCAATGTTTTTAGTGGGATTCAAATAATTTATAGCTCTTCCCTTTATCGGGAAATTTAGCTTTTTATACCAAAAAAAATCTGTTACAGCGAAAGTCGTAGTCGTGTCTACAAAAAGGCAGCCTCAGAATAAATGATACAAGATCGGTTAAAAAAGTAACGGTTGATGCAATCAACGAAAAGGGTTTAGCTGGGTCAAAAATGTCCTAGTAGACTAGGAAGAAAATTTTTGGCTAACTTTTAAGTACACTATTTTGATGTATTTTTCCCGCTCTATCGATTGGTGCAAAAACAAATGTGCTATTCATTGAAGAGAACAGCTAAAAATGCAAAAAAAAAATCATTTTTTGACACGTTTTTCTTGATTTTCTCGGTCGGTAGACGTCAAAGGCCTTCAGTCACCTCAAACATCGACTTATCGACCCCAAAAACCCCTAAATCTATGTGGAGAATATACGCGCTGCAGTGAAAAGTTAAAGAAAACCTTATTTTTCACGTTTTTCCGACGATTCTCTCATTTTAAACAAGTTCAGAATTTTGAGTGACTTTTCACTACAGCACGTATATTTTCTAGCGAAAACAACAAAAACAAAACGCATTTTTCACTTTTCTGCACAAAGACTAAGGGGTTTTTGGGGTCGATAAGTCGATGTTTGAGGTGACTGAAGGCCTTTGACGTCTACGGGCCGAGAAAATCAAGAAAAACGTGTTAAAAAATGATTTTTTTGTGCATTTTTAGCTGTTCTCTCCAATGAATAGCATATTTTTTTTGTACCAATCGATAGAGCAGGAAAAATACATCAAAATAGTGTACTTAAAAGTTAGCCAAAAATTTTCTTTCTAGTCTAAAAACGGGTTAAAAAATTAAAAAATTTTTTGTAAATCCAATTTTCTCTGAAAAAGTCTAAAAAAAAACATGATTATTTACTACAAAAATACACGACTGTATGAATTTTTTCAGATTTTTAAGTTACGAATTGTTGCAGAAAAAAAATAAAATCTAACAGATACGTATTAGCTTGTTACATGCGTATCAGTCCATATAAATAGCTGAAAATTTGTCTGAAGGAGTGTTTAATCGTGTTCTTTCGAATGACCAATTCCAAATAAAAATTCAAGTTGGGACATTTTTGACCCCTTACCTGCCTAGACCCTTTCAGTTACTGCGGAAAATATTTTTGCTAATGTGAATATCAGTTGTATTTATGAATTAAAAGATATTGATTTGCGCAGAGAAAGAAGTTACAAAAGCAACATAGTGTATTATACGATATAATAAATATATGTTTATTTTCAAATGAAAAAGTTGTTTTTTTCAGCGTTTCCAATTAGTGTATTATTGAATAATGTATAATGAGTGAGAATAATATAAAAATTTTAAGCGAGACTCGAGTAAATTAAGCCTTGAAGTAAAAAAACTTTTCTTTTTGGTGATTTTATTGTACGTACATAGGTATTCAATTAATTTTTTTTTCTTTTTTGCTTTTTAGATAAAACTAACATAAATTCTTTGTTATTTGTCTAAAAGTTTTTAATATATTAATAATATATATTTATAAATATTATTCAGAAATTAAGTTTCATAGCCATTTAAATTTTAAATAGTTTAACTTTTAGGTCAAATTAAAAAGGGTTAATTAAGCCAGGAAACAAATACGAAAGCTGATACGCGAACATATGCGCGGTATCTTAGTGGATTCATAAATCGATCATAAATATGAATCGTTGTTCACGATGCATATGTGTTCAGTTGTATTTGACGTCATTATAAAATAACGAAAAATATATAGGAAAGATCGTAAAATAAAAGGCAACCAGCAAATTGATCATTCCACCTTGCATAACGGACTATCTTTTTCTATATTTTTCTTTAGTTTAATTAGTTTTCTCGAGTCGTTTTCCACAGCTGAAACTTGGACATCGCCCCATTAAAGCAACTAGTTACACAGGACTTTTCACCTCTAATAGTGACCAAGACTGTGAACATCTTTACTAACTCAAGCTGAGTATTTTTCATTAGGATTTTCTTTTTGGTATCTAAATAAAAAATAATTTCTGTTTTAACACCTCGCACGTAAAACACGACTGTAAAAAATTAGTTTCATGTACAGTGTGTAAACAGGTACTTGCAAGGTGTAAAAGTGTAATATAAAAAGGTGTAATAAATACAAATCACTTGTTTAATTCCAATTTTGCAGGCTCGCAGAAGGTCGGATTCTTTCAGAGTTGCCGAATTTCCCTCTCTCAAGGTCATTTCGAGCTTGACTGTCGCCCGATGTGCCTCAGCCAAACAACTTCGAATAAGGTGGATCATCCTCTACCTCAATCAAGGAGGGGATAGTCTTTAAAGGGTGGCTCGAGCCTCGACGATTGGGCGTCACTCCGAAGACATCCGCGTCGCAAAGTTGTTTAGCATTATACTTGCAATGGACTCATTTTGTCAGGTGATCTTATTTTGCTTAGATACGCAAAGCGCAAAAGTTCATTATTTTATTATTTAGTCAAGTGACTACTATAATTACTGCAAGTAAATTAACTCGTTAAAGATTCCATCAACATCTCATGTAAATAACGTAAAGATAATTTAAATAAAGCAACCAAACGATAGAAGCTTAGTTTATTTCAAGTGACAAACTGAAAAATAAAGCTTTTCTAAAAAAAAAGAAATAAAAGAAAATGAATACTAAAAATATATATATATTTTTTTTATTATTTAAAGGCTTTGGAATCTCTTGCGAGATTATACCGCCTAAAAAGGCGATAAAAATATATTAAGATTTTTTAACGTCGAAAAAAGGCAAACAATTCTGTTTTTAGTTATTTACTTTTTGCTGTGAGTAAGTACAAATTTTATACGTTTCCGAGCTTTTCAATGAATATTATTTGTGCTTTTATTATTACAAATATAAAATTTATAATACAAGCCGTTTTATTTTCTCTTATAAAATGTAAAATATAAACATTTACAATTTGATATTTATGCTTCTAAAAAAGCAGCATTCGATTCGAAATGCTTAGGAATTGAAAATCAATTGCCGAGTAAGAATATCGTACATCGTCTGGGACAGAAAAAACGAGAGAATTCGGAGGTCAATAGAGGGAATGATGGGTAATTTTCTTCTCTTTCTACCATCATTACATTGTTACCGCCTTCGCAATATCGTTGGATACTGTAATTCCAAGTGAGTTAGGCATAGACAGACACTAATGAAATTTCGTGAGAGACCTTATTAGGAAAGTACACTGGTCGCTACTTTTTCCGGATCCGCAAACTTTAATGAGATTTCTAGCAAGTTTCGTTAATTGAACATTGAGAAGTTTCGCTTAGCAGCGTCGTTAAATTTACTGGATCAACTTTGTAAGCCGTATTTTTTTTTTGCGCGCTTTGATATACGTTAATGCTGATTATTTTTCATGAGATACACTTATTCCTGTTTGCTGTTTCTACTTAACTTTTAATGCGGGCAAATTTATTTTTTTGAGCTAGATAAAGTTCGGAAATATATTTCTACTGCATTACTGGCGGTTTTGTATTGCATTATTGAAGTATTTATTAAAGTATTTTAATCATATCATATTTTTAATTAAATTACAAATTTTTATTATTATTTAATATTTATAACAATGAATTATTTAAAAATACTTCTAAAATTATTTTCCTTTTTCAATTTTTTGAGGATATTTTTATTTTAATTAATTTAATAAGTTGAATATTTATTAAAATATCGTTTATTATATTACTGTAATATAAGCGCTTTATTTTAATATCTTTTTTAAAAATTAATTTGCGAATGCAACTTGTCTCTTCCCTGTCGAAAAAATTTTTTAAATTATTCAAAATTTTATTCATTCTGGTGCAGATACTCATATCATATTGTATAAAATGAGTGTTATAAAATGTTTTCAATGGGTCTTTTATGAAAAATCGTTTGCTCGTGTAATGGAAGTTTTTGTTTAAGAACTTTCCTGAAACTAAATCGTTGACAAAGGCAGAAAGAGAAGAAAGTCTGGCTTATTTGGCCAAGTTATCTTATATTTCGAATTATGGTTGGAATGCTTTCAAGGTGTTCTGTCTGACAATCCGGATCCTATAGAAAGTATATCCGCAACATTGCCGTTAGCCTATATTTTCTAGATGGACAAAGAGAGAAGCGCGACCCTCTCAGGGCGAGAAAAAAGAAAAGATAGCCCTCGCTTTTACTTTGATTGTCTCAGCGAGAAAAGAAAAATGGAGAAAGCCATAAAAGCTATAAATTCATATAGAATTCCTTTTGTCCATTCCCAATATTTTCTGTTTTCTGCAGCTCTTCGAATTTGTTCGCGCGTAAGAATTTTTTCTCTTAATTAATGTTTTTCATTTAGTATACTCCCCGTTATTCTGTAGAAGCTCGGATTTTTTAGTGCAGGAGTAGGAGGGGTGTAGTGGCCGATGGAGGTCCACGACTCTACCCAAGTGTTTTTTATGTATTTTTTCTTCCTGAACACGAATTTCGAGGGTGAAACTTCGAAAAATGGTCAGGGAAATTGTTATAAACAATTTAATTGTTTAAACCATTCTCTTAAAAGAACTATAAAAGGCGTTGGCATTCGAGACATGTCAAATGACTCTTTATTTAATAAGGAATCCATCTGTTTTTTAAGAATTGAAAAAAGTTAATTAGCACCGAAGTTATTGTGCGCATTAAAAAGTGCGCTTTTACACTTCTTCGCTTCCTTTTTTCAATGTCATTTTTTTTTTCTATTCAAAATAATGAGACTTTCAAACTCTTATTTAAAAAAAAAAGTATTGTACTATCGATCATAATAAAAGTTATTATTAAAAAACAACGAATAAATTGTTCTTCAAAATTGAAAATTTTGCCAAAAATTGTGAATTTAATTTGTTTAAAAGCTATTTTCAATTGTCTAAATAGAAAAATTGCAAAAAAAATAAATGAATGTTATTCTGCGTACAAAAACTAGCGTTTAACACTTTAAAATTCTCTTTTTCATAGATTCGTGAAAATCATTAAATAAAATAATAAAAAAGCGCATTTTGCGACCGAAGGTACATTAAGCTACGCAACTTCATTTTTTTCGCTGCATAAACTTTATTCTATAATAATAAATAAACGTTATAAATTAATATTATATGTTACAAATAAAATACTGCTTTTAAAAATAAGAACGAGCGAAGGAATGTGCTTGCAGAATAAATATTAAGATATAGGTTGTTTTAATTTTTTTATATTATTGTAAAATTTGTTTATAATATTATTTATATATTATCATATAAAAAATTTATGCAGCGAAGAAAATGCAATTACGTACCTTAATGTACCTGCGGTCGGGCATTGAGCCTTTTCGTTATTTTATTCTCCTTTCGTTATTTTATTTTATTCTGCTTCTGCTCCTGCACTATTTGTGCAGCTTACTTATTCACAAAGGATGAGGTTTTGCTTTTTCCTTTCCTTTAAGTACTCGTTTTAATAAATTATCAGACGAAAATATTGTTAATATTAAACGGAAAGAAATTCTTTTCTAAAAATTACAATAGTTCTATCTTAATGTTCTCACAGACTGGCGTTTTAGACAAATTATAATAGTTTCTTTATAAGTTACTGACCGAATTTAAATATAAAAAAATTTTAATTTAATTTTCATGTTCGTATTTTTAGAACTATTTTTTGTTAACTTAAAGCAATACAAAATAAAACTGCTCGAAACGTAACCTCAATGCAGGTACGCTCGATCCCCTGACTTACGCAGGAAGTACTAATGTTGTGAAAACTTTTACTATAGTTGATAACAAAATTTCTTACGATCAATTGCAAAGTTTACGACATATCAAAAATTTTACTATGGGTCTATCAAAGATTTTACTGTAGGTCTAATAACTTTTGTAAGAAATTATTGTAATTTATTTAACAGTGTCAGTCTGTGAGAATATTAAGATTGAGTATTGTAATTTTTGATGGAGTTATTGTAATTGTTGATATAACATTGCTCGCCGTGTAAATATTGACGATAGATCGCTACAAGATAAAACGAAAGTAATACACGCGCAACAAAAAATATAGTGGCAACGAGGGGCGAACGAATTTTTTTGGCCCTCGGGTGGTTGCAGTTCTCGCCCCCGACACGCACAATGGAATTGCCTTAGGCACGATTGCTTACGATGTCACTGCAAACTTCAAAAAAGCTACTCCGTAGACTATTTAATTGTACATTTATTTTATATATCTGTTTTGCATGTTTTTTTAATTGGTATTAACAAATACAGTTTTAAATTGATATAAATTTGAATTGTTTTGCCCTCGTGTGATTGCAGGGCTCGCCTCCGACACTCACAATTGAATTGTCTCGATGCAAACTCCAATAGAGCTACACCATAGACTATTATCAAGGAGCGCGGTCGCGCTCCGAAGGCAAGTATGGGTACTAAAGCCTGAGCCGACCGTGCTATTTATACTTTGA
>JAWWML010032269.1:0-11975 GCA_035047165.1 Ormyrus rosae
TCAAAATTTGAAAATATAATTTCAAGCGCGGAACTTCTGAGCTGCGTTCCTCGGCAACTACTACTTCATCCCTTCAGTACGCTAAAATATACTTTAGCTGATGGTCTTCAGGTGTCCTTGAACCATCAGCAGCTTTCCGGTAGGAGATTATCCGCCTTCAGGTGTCCCTGAGCCCCTGAGCGGTCGAAAATCCGGGAATAATGATCCAGTTTATGTGCGTTCAAAGAAGTCAATTCACAAGGAGGAAATGGCGTTAATCGATCCGGGTTTTGATAGTTCATACGTAAGATGAACGCATGGCTGCATTATACCTGAAGAATGGCTGGAAACAGGAGGCGACGGTGTTCGCCGCTGTGTCGTTGCCAACGGTAAAGATCGCGAATCAGCGTTGGCCGGAAGACTGTTCGGCTTTTTTACCATTGATCTACGTGATTATTTTATTCTCATGGATTCGCTGAACCACGGTAACCTTATCTTATATTAACAACAGCTGACATTATTAATGTGACATATATAATTGTAGTCATTTTATTAATTTGATTGACAACTACGAACTCTAAAATATTTTGCTAATTTTCAAAAAAATGAATGCAGATCTTAATAAGTGACCAAAATAAGTTAGCATCGCAAAAAAAAACAGAAAAATAAATTATTAGTCAAAGAGGCGCAGTTTACGTCTCTTTGAATAATATAATATAGTGCGCAAAGAAATAAGGTAAAAACTTTTTGAAAAAGTTTATTTAAATGTTTCCTCTTTGAATGTCAAAATAGATCTCAAGAATTTTCTTTAATGCTTGGCAACTTGAAGAAAACAAAGTAACAAATTTTTTTGTTACTTGCGCCACAGCTAAAAACATAGCACCTTATCTATTTGCTATTATGCCAAGACAAATTTATTTAAATGAATTTTAACACCAAAAACATCCGTTGACGAGGTACGCACATATGTATAGAGAAAAGTATATAACTATCTTTTCAATATTATTTTATATAACAAGTTATTTTTTTATTTTTATAAGGTATGTTACATCATCTGTTTATAGATCACGAGACATTTAAAGGTGAAAAAAGAAGTATCAATTAAAATTATTGAATCTGTTTTAATAATAATTCTAAAGATTAGGATAGATTTCGAATGCAAAGGAATAGGTAATAAGAAATGGCACCGAACTTATATCCTATATAAAAAACACTTAATGCGCTTTTTTTTATGTATATATACGTATTAGATAAGCAGAACTAAATGGCGTGTAGAGTTTTCTCGTGTAGTTATAAATCATTACTAGATTATATCTGATATTACTTTCTAAGACCTTTTATTTCATTTTATTTTATTTAAATATAACATATTATCAAATTATTTTAAAACACCACAAAACTCAATGACCCCTAAATTTCATCAACGATAAAATTACAAAATGCAACTGGTTCAAAATTTAGGATTAAGAAACGGAACTCGTAGTTAAGTCGTCGAAATCCATTTTCCAAGTCGCACTCAACAAATCAAACTGTAAAATTGGCATTATCCAAACGTATACAATATGAAAACTCCAAATAAGGACAAATCATCGATCACTCGTTATACTGCCATAAACCGAATAAATACCACCCAAAATAAATGCAAAAATCAATCTGAATTTCGATCAATTAAAACGCCGTCACTGGCACTCGCACAAAAATCTGCAGGTTTCGTGCTTCAAAACTGTCGCAAACCATAAATCTTGCCACTAACTAGATAAAGCGATCAAGTGCAAAATCGATACAATTGAACCGTCATGTTCTTCAATTAAAATGTATATTGACTTAAATATCTTAAATGGCATTGATAATTTATCTGCTGTGACATCTTAAAATACCGATAATTTTAAATTCTTTAAAACAGAATTTTAAAATTCAACAGTTTTTAAATGTATAAATTGCAAGAATAAATTAAGCATTCTGTTAATGTTGGTTAATTTGCATAAATATTGAGTAAGTATTGACTTCCAAACTTTCAGTTAAATTAAAAATTTCTCTACATACTTCAAACTCAACAATAAAACCATAACTAATTTAAAAAATTCGCAGTAAGTTTTTTATGTCCATTGCACTTTTTCACATTGCAAACATCCATCGCTGAACGGAACCATTACTCAACAGTCAACCACACATTATTTCACGCATAATTACTTATTGCTTGCCTAAGAAACGACTGCACAATGTGTAAAATGGTTTATAATATCGTCTAGTTCTTATTAAGAAGTGCACCAACTGTATGATAACGACAAATAGTGCGAAAACTTTGCTTTTGAATCGGTATTAAGCGTCGGGAACTGGTCTCTCTTATAATTTATTTATTATTTATTTTAAACATATTAATCGATAATTGATTTTACATTTTTAGCACTGTTTTCATATAGCCATTCATTTTAGGAAAAGCTTACAGTATGCAAATTAACGACTAAGATAAATTATTTTAGTTTTAAAGCAATTTATACTTAATTTGATTTTTCTTAATAGTTTTAATCTCCACTCGAAGGCAAAGACGACAAACGATGTTATGATACCGCAAACAAAAATTATAATAAATTGCGAACGCAAGAAAGCGCTTAATTCTTTTATTTCCTCTTCAGGTTTTGATAAATCTACTACAGAGGTTTTCTTGAATAATAGTGGTTTATCTAATCCAGCTTCATAAATCCTCCGAAGAATTTTTTGAAACTGTTTAGTGTAAGGAGATGACTTTTCAAATACGTACTTCAATTTAATACAACTAAATACAGGTTTAGCAATTTTGAATACGCGTTTATTTGCCTTAGCTTGAAGCTCTTCAAATTTATCTCCAACAGAAGAAGGTAATAAACAGATACGACGATTACCTCTCAGCAATTCATTGAAGCAGAAAATTAAGTCTTCAACTACATCAATTTTTCTTTTAATATTTTGAATATGTGGATCGTCTTTCCAAAAAATGTTGTGATAAGTAATATTGAGACATTGAATTTGCAAGCCAGATTCGTCAATGCTTTTAAACGTATCGAAAGATATCTCTGTTTTTCTTAATTTTATATCAACAATCATTGAATACAAATGTATAGAGTGCATAAAAGACAAAAAAATAATACATAAATACATCATTTTTTCCGATGTTTTCTTGAAGTGCACATCAAAAGGTTGTCCCAAAAAAATGTAAAAAATGAAAAAATATTCCAAATTTTTTGACTGATTTTTAAAAACAACAGCCATCAAAAATAAGGTCGTTAGTGTACTTAAAATAATAATAAGAATGTAAGCCCAAATAGTTTGCGGAATACTAAACGTTACGACGTGTATGATAGGAACCGCCGCAATATATTTTAAACAATTCTTTTCAATAAACACACTAGGCAGGTCCTTGAAAAGATCAGATGTAGTTGGAATGGCAAACATGTCAATTATATTATGATTTAACGCTTTTACTGTAAGCATTAATCCACTTACATAAGGCAAATCTTTTCCGATTTCCATATAAGAAATAGAAAAATTCATAATTTTCAAAATGGTTAACAGAACAGCAACATCAACGCCTTGAATAGACACTACCTTTTCTTTTTCATCTTTAATAATTGCTGACAAAAGATCTGTACTAATTACTCCTAACATGAAAGGGTAGCCTTTTACATTTTTAAGTTTGTTAGGAAACAGTACATTTTCTTTATGAAGGGAATATTCAATAATACTTTTGTTAAATGGATCAAAAAATGAAATTGAGCAATGGATATCATTCTGTGAGATGTTGGAATAATTTTTTAATATCGTTAAATCTAAAATTTGGTTCAACCAAGCGAATTTAAGTATACCTTCAATAGCTTTATTTGAGGTTTTACCAAGAGCAATAATTAATATCTTCGTGTGCGTATATTTTGACGAATTTTTAATAAAACTAAGAGCCTTCTCCAAGCTTGGCAATCTTTCTCTACTTTCGTCATTTAACTCGTGGTGCAATATCACATTGAATAATAGTTTTCTTTCCATTATCATTGAAGTATTTTGATTAGAATTAATATTTGGAACCTTATTTAAGTCGTATGTAACTGATGGAATTTCTTTTGAGAGAATTCGAAACACTGAATTTTGTTCCCTTATTTTCTTTTTCATTTGTACGCTCATAAAAAATGATATTTGATAAGGACGTACGTTTTGCAGAATATCGTACTTAACAATGCTTAAGCAATCTGAAGAGAATCCAAGAATTAAAATGTTTTTAACATTAATTAAATTTAATAAAATAATAATATTTAACATTATTAGCACATTCTATATTCTTTAAATTTTATTGCAAAAACTTTCCTTTGCGTATGCATCGGAAAGAACCTCTCACTTTAAGTAAAATATTTTAACTAGGACTTTTGTAGGACTTTTGTATTGACGTAAGATTTTTATAACTTTTGGGCTCATTATTTTCGAAATTTTTAAAAAGACAGAAAACACTTATTTTCAATATTTTCTAAAGGACAAAGCAATTTTGTTCGACAATTACTATTCGACTTCTTAGAAATAGAAAGTATATACTCGTCTTAGATATTACTTTATGCAATAAATAAAACCAACATTAAGCATCTACAATAAATATATTTGAATTGCAAACATTTCAATTTTAATTTTCAATTTATTAACCAGAAAATAAATTACAAGATAAATCCTCTAAAGGTGATCATAATACTTAAGTTTTACATAAAAATTTCTGTAATATATGTCTGTGAATAAGCTGATATATTGTTACAGACTAAAAAGAATTCACTTTAAATACTAAATAATTATTATAGCTTTAGCTACAAACATTAGATAATAAAGTTTTCTTCGAAAAGCAACGGTTATTGTACTCAAATTCAAATAATTTAATATATTTTATTTATTTATTTACTAATCCAGAGTTACATAATTTATTGACATAACATACATACACGCTACAGAATGAGTATATATACAAATGTATCCTTAAACTATGCGCTGTATCCTGTAGTGGAAAACGGTATTTCCTGTTCGCAGGTTCGGATTTAACTGGCAAATAAATTATGCAAACACATAGGACGTAGTAATGTTCACTTTATTTTTTTTTTTTTTTTTTTAGATTTAATAATTAAAATGCTTAAAAAATTTGAAAAAAATGTGTTCAATATGCGTTCAAATGTTTATCTTCTCAAGCACATAACGCTGCATAAATGACGACCCATATTCGGGTCCCGTAAAAAGGACGGGATAGTTATAAATTAAATCTTTATTTATTGCTTCCTCGTTGGGATAAGAATGACTGTTCTTACGTGCTAAATAGTAACAAAAAATATATTAGTCATAATAAACATTGCATTTTACGAAAGCAAGAAGATGCATACTATTTACCTTCATTTACAAAAAAATCAGCAAAGTAGTGTCCGACTTTAATTGCGCTGTAACTGTGAGGTATCTTTGTCCCTTTAACCCATTCGTACGCATTCTTTTCAGGGTGAAACTGTGTTGCGTAAAAAGGTCTTTTAATATCCTCGTAAGCTGAGATGAATTCTAAATTGTGCAAATCTTTATTTACTGATAAAATGTGGAATTGTTCAGTCAAATTAGCATTTTGGAAATTCTAAACAGAAACATATTACAATTAAAATACGTCTTTTACTTTTTATTAATATATAAAAATAAAATTATATAGTATTTTCAGTTTGTAAAGCATACTTGTCTTGTAAGGCAATGTTTGTGAAAATTTGCAGTAACATTTTTCTCCTTTAAAATTGAAATTATATCTTCTGAAGCATTTCCAAACATTCGACTATTTTTAAAATCTGAAATGATTAAATAAATAATGTTTATTATTAATACATAAATTGGATTGTCTTTTTTAGTTTAAAACTTTCATTATTTCATTAATTACCTACATTATAATTACTAGAAATTTAAATCTAAATTTTACAATAAATATTAGTTTAAACTAATTTTTGAATATTGGTAGAATATATTTAACTAACTTGGTGTAAATTCAAGTGGAAGAGGTTGATCTTCACTGTCACAGTCTGTGAAAGAAACTTTCCTTCTGGATGCAATATGGGCCAATACTTCAAAACCATGGGCAATACCCCAAACAGGGAAGTAGTCGTTGTTGTCATTAAGCTTTTTAGCTATTCTGAAGAAATTCAAAATAATTACAATTTTTTAACTAAAAATCTAGAACGATTGTATTCGGCGCTTAAAACTATTCTTAAGTTTTTTATTTATTATCTAACAGTTAACAGCTATTACTATTCGTGTAAAAAGCAATGAGTTAGCAGTTTAATAGCTTTATAAATACATAAAAATAACAATTTACAGACTCGAATGAGGGATTATCGCATACATAGTTATTAGTTGTGCAAACATTTTCCGTACAAGACGCGACTGATGATGATAATGAACGGTCGATAAGATATCGGACAATATTCATTAACGACTTACTGACATTTTTCTAAAACATTCTTTTTTCTAAACATTTTAAAATAAAATAAACTAAAATCCCACTGAACAGATTATAGTTTTTACACTTACCTATAAACTATGTCGGCCGCGTCAGCGTAACCAAATTCAACATTAAAAGCTGCTTCACCACCAGGGATCAAGACGCTGCAACAAAATATTGTGAAAGCCCAACTTTATAAAAAGTTGCTTTATTATACATTTTATACTGCTTACCCATTTATTCGGTTCAAAAGATCTTCATAATATCTATACATTTTTCCAACCCTAAAAGAAATGTTAAGACATTTATAATAATTTATATATATATATAAAGATGTAAGAATCTGTAAATGTACAATGGTTTTTTGTTTAAATTTTTATTTAAACCTAGTAAAGGTTCTTTTTTATTTCAGCACTTGCTGCATCGATAAATACATTTCTCCAAATACTAAAGATGAGAGTACCATAATATGGTCCATGTAAACTTTCAATTTTCAAGTGCAACTATATTTTAAAAAAATTTTGTTTGGTATATTCTATACTGTTTAATTACTTTTCTGCCATTATTTGAAAAAAGTACGCGAATAAAAATTGTCAAAGCAAGCATACCTAATACGTCATATATTTTGGACACGAAGTTTTATTTATTTTTATTCGTTTTAAAAGTCAAATTAATTATTATTGATTAATAAATTAATTTACTAAAAATCAATACTACTTTGGTTCTAGTTGATCTTTTGCAGTGTTTCACACTAGTTTCACTTCAAATTTATTTGAACATAAATGAAAACACGATGAATGACTTCATACATTCGGTTGACCTTTCGATTTCCTTCATTGGAAGTCAGTGAAAAAAAGCAACTATGAATAGCTGTGCTTATGCCGTTGTATCTAGGCGATAAAGTAAGCTGCTTGCAAACCAGCTTACGTTGTTAGGGAAGTATTGAGATTGGGAAGAAAGCCCGATTGATTGAACCCCGAATTTAATAATAAAGAAAAAAATAAACTAAAATATTGAACTAAAATTACATTGGTTGGGGGTACAAAATTTTCGTAAACTGGCCATGACGAGTTTTAGCTAAACTTAAATGAACTCTCTTTAATGTCGCGTATTACTTCGATTAATCGACGGATTACTGTATGTCGTAAAATAATATAAATGCGTTCTGCAATGAGCCCCGCGAACTCCTGAAGCTTGAGCAGCGGCATCGCGCGACCAGATTAATGCCGATGCTCCGGCTAGAAAATCGAATGAAGTTGTTTTGATAGTAGCCCCAAATTCTTTCGCTTGCTCGACACTGTGCGATGAGAATTATTAAAACTATTCTCCATCCGCCAGATATTTGCTTCTGCAAATTTTGCACCCGTTCGTTTGAAAAACTATTTGTTTTAGAGAATTATTATAGTTATAGAGAATTCAGGCATAGTTTAAATAACAGGCAAAATGAATTGATAAAAATTAGAAGAAAAGTTGAAAGTAAAAAAAATCTCTTCGTACGATTATTTTCTACAATTAATTAAGGTAAATTGTTTTGGCCACGTGGACCATATTGACCACATTAGTCTCTTATATATGTATAATGAACCTAACAACGGTAATTTGAACTTTCAAAACACAATAACCATTATCTTACTTAATTGGAACTACTCGAGCACCTCCACTTTCTATGAATTTCACATATGAAGCCACGATGTAATTAAGGTATCCATGTAAATAGCTTTCTCTTAACCTGTGGGGAATTTCTTGTACTAAAATACCTGAAAAGATTATAAAATAGTATAAGATAAATAATATTATAAATATTACTTAAAATTTTAAACTTTTATTTTACTATAGATTTTTTTGCAAAACTTAAGATCATAAAAGTTTTAACTTATTTTGGCTTCCTTTGCAAGAAAGAAAAAAAATTCAATTCTAAGCATAAAAGGTAATTAAAAAATATAATTAAGATATTGATCTTATAAACGTAAGTTTTTATAATCGTAAACTTTATTAAAAATTTGTATAAATAACTTTAGTAATTATTATATATCAATTTAATTAAATTCAGCTGTATAATAAATTTGCATATTATTTCAACCTACCTATTACAGGACGGTCATTGACTGATTCTGCTGTTACAGTCGAAATATTAATACTAAATAAAATTGGAAAAACACAAATAACCATCACCAGTTTATAATTCATGTTGAATTACTGGCTTATAATGTTTCCTGTAAAAAGTATTTAAGATTGCAGAGATGCTTTCTATCCAACTGTTGAAGCACGACTAATAACGCTTGCAGTACATGAGAGCATTATTATTTATATATAGAACAAGTCATTTCTTGTAGTAGTGAACTGTTTTAAAGCAAATTTATTTTTCGGTTGGTTTTCCTGGAATATGATTTGTGTTGTGACATTCCGTGTTATATAAGATCGTGCTAGATCGATACCATTGTTCACCACCAATGATACTCGATGATCTTTTTTAAATTCGTAGATGCATTATGATTGCAGGGTTTAGATGATGGTAACTTCTGCATTTCATAATTATGCCGATATCAAATATTTATTAATAGTAATTAAATATTTATGTATAGTAATACAGCTTGGAGCGTAGTATATTATACCTATTATACCATTTTCATTTTATTTCTCTCACAAACTTTCTGTTTACATTCTGATATTCAGTTTAACAACAGTGTAAAAGTGTGAAATTGATTCACGTCTTGGCAATTATAATCTTTCATTAAATTAATTATAATTTTATTATAACTGTAAATATTATAATTAAATATTATAAAAATATATAGTTTTCCAATTAAAAATTCATTCTTTCATTTATTACATTTTTAAATTCACTCAAAAACTGTATAGAATGCGTTAATTAGAAGCTTCACTCTTACCGTGTGTCCCCTGACACCGCATGCACACACCACATTAACTAAATTATCATCTTGTAGAAGATTTTAATCATTTCATATCTTATGTTTGATTATTCAGCAACATGCGTAACATGCAATGTACAGCAATACTTACACACTTACATGAGCGCATTCGCGCATGCATTAGCGTACAGGCTTTAGAATCGTGAAATACTGCGAAAATGCTGAATTATTGAATCAGTTGTGGTAAATTATAAAATTTAATAACAGTTATTATCTTTTTTTGTAAAAAAAAAATTTTAAATAAACTAAAATTTTTTAAATAGATGCCGGGCCCTTATCTCTGATGCACCACCAGTTACACACATATACATACATGACAAGCTAAATCTGACCCCGCTCCTAGTGGTGCTTATCGGGTAACGAAGGTCAGCTGCAAGCATAATTATAATGTTTAATTCAGATTCAAATACTCCACTTTATTCGAAAAATAGTGCTGGTTTCAAAGCGAATTTCGGAACGCCGTACAATTGCAAGAAACAATCGCAGAGCTCATTTACAAAAAAAAAAATATCGTATATTGAAAAATAAAATGTTTAGAAGGCTGCTGCGTCGAAATTTCGTCAACCCGATGAAACCTTAATTTTGTTGATTTGGCAATGGACAGGAAGAAACTTCAATAAAATGCTGTATTTGAACCGAAAGAAAAAAAGTCTTTATTAGCTCGATGAAAAAAAGAGGCCTTTTGCAACATAAAAATCTCCGAAAATAAAAGGATCAAGGTAGGTTTGAAGCAATTTTTTGTATTTTAACAATTTCAATTTATATTGCATAAATTACTGAATTATCACAATATTAGTAGTCTCTAGCAAAGCCGTTCCTCCTATTAGAGACGGAATCAGATAATGGCTTATTGAAAATACTCGAAGATAAAGTTCCTGATTTCTTGGACCAACCATCGGTAACTGGAATATTCTTTGCACATCTTCGCTATTTTGTGTGATATAAAATGGTAATTATTCGTTGAGTTTACTGCAGACATTGCTGTAGTTTGGTGGCAGCAATAAAAATTGATGTTAGTAAATAATCAGCAACATATAAGTTGAATGGGAAATTGATTGATAAGATTTGTACATGCGATTCTTATAACGAGGGCTCGCAATTAGTCTTCGAGATTAAGGTGCATCTCAATATGAGTAAACCAGACATTTTTTTTTTTTTCAATTATGATTACAGAAATTATTATCGGAACGGTTTTAACATTAAGTTAAGTAAACAAATTTGCTTAATTTCTTATTTTAAAAGATGCTGAATAATGTTCCGAAATTTCAGAAATCATTATTCAAAATATTAAATCTAAACATTGAACTTGAACTTACTGTATAGAAATTTTTATATTTAATGTAATGCAGAAACACGTAAAGATTTATTAATTGTCCTACGTAATAATTAAGTAAAAGTATAAATGAAATAAATTTAATTGTGGTTGCTATAACGAAAATATATTTATTACCATTTTTAATATATTTATTAACATTTTTAATCACAATGCTTCCTCCTAGAGGAAGCGTTATTGTGATAATAATTTTTGGAGTTGTTCGAAAAATCGGTTATAATTGTATTTTAATAGAATATAATTATATTATATTATATTTGTTTTTGTAACACGCGAACGATTTTCGCGTTTTTCGTACCTATTAATCGGGACTAAAGTGACTCTTTTTTGATCGGCGGGCAAAAAAGTTATTTTAGCGGGCAAAAAAAACTTTTTTGCCCGCTTTTTAAAAAAGCATTGATTTTGATGTATTTGCATTATTTATTTTATTTACAAAAAAAAAAATGAATTTTACCTTTACTAGGGGGCTTTGCCCCCTGCGCGCTTTGCGCGCTAACCCCCATTTTCTATTTAATATTGATATCATTTCCACGTCACCTTGCGGTAGATATAACGCGTTTTTTTTTAAGTGGTTTCCCCAGTAGGCCTAATCCACTCATATAAGAAAAAAACGCTCCAAATTAATTTATAATTTTTTTTTATAAAATTATTTGTAACATTTTTTTCTTATGTGTGATGAAAAAAAATTTAATTATTATTATTATTCTTATTATTGTTTTCAAATTAAGAATATTTTTATTACTTTTTATGAATTCATTTTTTTTACTTATCTTGGACTCTAGTGTTTTAATATTGATGATTCTAAAGATAAATATAATTATAATATTAAATAAATATAATTATTGAAAAACAACATAATAATTTACCTTCAAATACAAAAGGTTTAATTTTTTTTTCGGTTTAATATTTCTCCACCCATTATCAAATCTTCAAGCGGTAAAATGTCGTCATCTAAAAGCTGTACTTGATTTATGTTTTGTACATATAAGTACAAAAATTCTTCAGCTGATAAAGATATATATAATTCTATATATATATATATATATAAAGGCATGTAATGGTAGATTCCGGGACTTCGTAAAGGTTTTGTGCAACGGCACTTTTCAAACGTTCAAAAAATAAACCAAACCCCCCCAATACCGCCCCCCGCGCGTGGAAGTTGGATACCCCGAATTGCGTGTGATCCAAAAATAACCCATTCCCAACCCCAATCCCTTTCTCCCCCTCGTTTAACCGAGTTACTAAAGAAATAATCCACTATGGATGGCCCCAGAAT
>JAWWML010032280.1:0-11974 GCA_035047165.1 Ormyrus rosae
GCAGGAGAAAGAAAAAGAGGAAAAGGGTGGACGGTAGCGCCTCCAACGAGGCGGGCGACAACCCGCAGCAAAGTGAGGACTGACAAAAACTCCCCACTAGGCAGGAAAAGCGGAAAGCGCAAAAAAAGAAAAAATGATCCAGAGAAAGGAGAAGAAGGAAATCATCCGCAAGGAAAAAAATAAAGGCCCCGCAAAAGGAAGAAGAGCGAGAGCAGAGACAATCGTCCTCAAACCTGAGCAGGGAAAGACCTACGCGGAGATCCTCGGGGGGATCCGCCAACAGGTTGACCCCACCGAGCACGGGCTAACCATTAAGGATATCCGTCAAACCCAAAAGGGTGAGGTGTTAATAGAGATTAATAAGGCTACGATCGAGGGCAAGGAGGGCTTCACAAAAGCCTTGAAAGCGGTAATCGGGCAGACCGCTAGCCTCCGCGTCCTGTCACCCAAGACTACACTTGAGGTTAGAGACGTGGATGGCTGTGCGACGCCAGGGGAGGTAAAAGAAGCTCTCCTTGGTGACTTGAAGGATTATGCCGGCCCTCTGGATGTGATGTTTACCTGGCCAAACAAAGTTGGTAAACGGCTAGCCCTGGCAACCGTCACCGAGGAGGCTGGCAGGAGTCTGCTGAGAACGGGCAGGGTCCGAATAGGCTGGGTCTACTGCGGCTTACGGTTGCGGGTCCAGGTCAAGCGGTATTTTAAGTGCCTCGGCTACGGACATCGCGGCCCCAGCTGCAGGAGCCCAGATAGGAGCTCTGCCTGTTACCGATGCGGGTATCAAGGACATAAGGCGGCCAACTGTAAGGCCGCCGCTGGGATAGACCCCTGGACCCAGACGGATTTGAGGCGCCGCCTTTTATGACGGCGGAGCTGGAGAGAGCGGTACGCTTCATGAAGAACAAGAAGCCGCCAGGGCCGGATGCTCTTCCAGCTGAGATACTGAAGGCGATAGCTAGGAGCCATCCTAAGCTCTTGCTTAGTATGTACAACTCGTGCCTTAAAGCGGGGATATTCTATTCCTACTGGAAGGAGGCGAGACTTGTGCTGATAAGCAAGGGGAAAGGACCATTAGATGCTCCGTCATCGTATAGACACCTATGTATGCTGGACACCACCGGGAAACTCCTGGAGAAGCTTGTGAGACCCCGCCTCCAGGCGGCGCTCGCAACATCCGGCGACCTCTCCGAGAGGCAGTTTGGCTTTCGGAGAGGAAGGTCCACCCTCGACGCTATCCAGGAGGTAGTGGAGGCGATCAGGAGCACGGAAAGGAGGAATCATTTTTTCCGCCCCATATGTCTCCTGGTGACACTAGATGTCAAAGACGCCTTCAACTCGGTCAGGTGGAAGGACGAGCTGGGGGCAATGGAGCGGGACTTCAAGGTACCCCGGTACCTACTCCGAATCATCGGAGACTACCTGAAGGACTGTTTCATACTATACGAAACGGCGGAAGGCTCAAGCGGAAAGAGTTAACATCTGGGGCAGCCTAAGGCTCCATCCTAGGACCCGATCTATGGATTATTTCCTACGACGGGATCCTTCGATTGGGTATGCCGGAAGGCTACTTCCTGATCGGGTACGCGGATGACGTGGCCGCTGTCATTATTGCTCGCAATATGACGCTGGCACAGACGTGACTCGATCAGGTCCTGCGTAGAATACGCCCTTGGATGGGCGATCATGGGCTGGAACTAGCGGAAGCCAAAACTGAGGTCGTGCTTTTCACGAAGAAGCGCATACCCACAGTGCAGCCGCTGAAAATTGGTGAGGCGTAGGTACAGACGAAGGCATCCGTGAAGTACCTGGGGCTGATTCTAGATACGAAGCTCACCTTCTGGGAACAAATTTGAAGGTCCGAGGACAAGGTGGCGGTGGTGGCGGCTTCCCTTTGCAGGGTCATGATCAACGTGGGTGGACCACATCTCTGCATCAGGCGGTTGCTCCTGCACGCTGCCGAGTCCGTGATGCATTATGACGCTGAAGTCTGGGCCGACGCGCTACGGTACGAGATGTACCGAAAGTGAATGGCGGCTGTATAACGAAGATGCGCACTTCGCGTAGCGTGTTCGTATCGTACGGTCTCGGAAGCGGCATCCCTGGATGATCGCCGGGGTAATCCCGGTCGATCTTCTAGCCCAGGAGCGGAAGTGCATCTACCAGACGAAGGGTATTCTTAGCCAAGCCGAAGGGACGGAGCTGGCCAAAGAACAATCCTTGGCCTGTTGGTAAGACCGGTGGGAGCAGGAAACGCGCGGAAGGTGAACTGCCAGGCTGATAAGCCAGATGGGCCCGTGGATCGGTCGGTAGCACGGAGAGATAAATTACTACCTTACCCAGCTGCTGACTGGACACGGGTACTTCAGCGCGTACCTGCACAGGATGGGCAAGGTGGTGGACCCCAGTTTTATATACTGTGGGTTCGCCAAAGACGGCGCCCACCATACTTTTTTTGTATGTGGGCGATGGCAAGGGGAGAGGAGCAAACTGGAAGACGATGTCGGAAGGGTAACCCTGGAAGGCATCGTCCCGGTCATGCTCGCCAGCATGAAGAGCTGGGGGAGGGTCGCCAACTTCGCCGAGGATATTCTGAAGCGAAAGAAGCCGGAACTCCCCTAAAATAAGCAGGAAGTTTTAAGGAAGTAGAGTGCCCCGATGGTAATCACCTTGGTCCCCTCCCCGAAGTAATGCCTAACGGCGGATTTCGGGGCGGGGTTTAGAGCCAGGGGGTGGTGGTCCCCTCGATGCCCTCCCGCCAACTCTGGTCTGCAGTTTTTAACTGCGGGGCGCAGTCGGCGGGAATGCATCAAGGGGGTGAGGTTTCAGATAGGTCGGCACCTTCCGTACCGGAGAGTCTCACACACCAGGGGCCGACCCCTTGACCGTCTATTAAAGATTTCCTCCCTCCTCTACAAAAAAAAAAAAAAATTAAATAGTCTAAATTAAATACAATAAATTAAAGATAACATTTAGAATGGTTTCAGTAACAATGTAGTTTCAGACAAGATTTTTTTAAGTACTTCTGAGTAAAATCGTTATAGAGTATAAAAAGAAAGGAAATCAATGAAAGACGCCCATTGCAAGATACTATCTATATATACTCATACTTGCTTAAATTTTACATTTTTAAACGTAATGTTTGTTAGATTTCACTGCTTTTTTATAATATAATATGATATATATAATTATTAGTTCTTCGAAATTGAATAAAGCAAAATTATCATAAATTCTTGAGAGTACAATTATTACAAAAAAAAGAGATTAAGGTGTAAAGTACTACTAAAAAGCGCCTCTCGTGGGTGGGCACCGGGATCAGGGATCTGTGCAGAAAGAGAGACGCGACATACAAACGCTTCACAGGTACAGGCCGCGAAACCCTGCATGGAGAATTCATTAGGCTGCGTGATTTAGCAGAGCTTAAAACTTCCGAAGTCCGGAAAAGTTATTAACAGAAAACACTTACAACAGCTCTGGAAAACAACAACATCTGGAATGAATTGCGTAGCCTCAAGCTGCTTCACGTCAGAAGAGCTAAACAACAATTTTATGGGAGTTTCCTTTTAAAGTGACCCAAATAGGGTCAAAAATATTTATGATACTCTTGCCTGTATCCCTGAGGAGGGATACTGATTTAAACCAGTTGACCTGTGTAATATCGTGATAGCGATATCCCAATTATCATCGCAGGCAGTGGGTGAGGATGGCATCCCGCCAAGTGTTATAGTTAAGGCTATCCTTACCATCACACCATTCTTGGTAAGCATATTCAACACTTCTCTCTTGCACGGTATCTTCCCGGACCTTTGGAGGAGGGCTCACGTGCTCCCTGCCAAAAAGCGATTGTCTCCAACTTCCGCTTCTGATTTTCGGCCGGTAGCAATACTGAGCTTTCTTTCAAAGGTCATGGAAAAAATCGTGCATGAGCAGTTAATAGAATATCTGGATTAGCACAACATCTTAGATCCACTCCAGACAGGGTTTCGCAAATACAGCTCCACAGAAACAGCTGCACTAGAACTGACGGAGGACATGCGGCTTGCCATAAATCAACAACAGATCAGGCAAGTTCTTCTTTTTGATTTCAGTAAGGTATTCGATAGGGTTTTCCACACCAGCATACTGATCAGGCTCCGGGAAGTGGAAGTAACCAGAGCTGCGCTTAGGTGGTTTATTTCTTATTTAGGGGTTAGAGCACAACTTGTTAAAACAAGATCTCTTGGTCAATCGCCGTCTCCACCCGTAAACTTCGGCGTACCACTGGGCTCAGTCCTAGGTCCCCTGTTGTTTTGGCTCTAAATTAACGATGTGCGTGATGTCTTAGGAAGTGGTACGCAGCACATCCTTTATGCGGATGATCTCCAGATTTACACCACCACAACTGTTGACGGTATCACGAAGGGGACCGCTGGGTTCGAGAGTACTGCAAAGGCTGTATCGGCCTGGGCTGATGAGGCCTCGCTCACTCAACGCGGGGAAAACAAAAGCTATTGCCATCGGTTCAAACCACCTCATGTGTAGGTTGACAGGCACGGAATTACTGGGAGCGGGTTAGGGGAGTATTGATACCGTTCTCGGAATCAGTACTGAGTCTCGGGGTCTCCCGGACTCCACACTCTTTTGGATTTGTCATGTAGATGCCCTGAAAAATAAGTTCAACAGAACACTCTATAGTTTAAGATTCTTCCGTAAATACACCTTTCAGCCTCTGCATAAGAGACTGGCCGAGGTTCTTCTGTTTCCCTCCTCGATTACGGCTCGATAGTGTACTTAGACGCACGAGCATACACAAAACGCAGAATACAGATACTTTTAAATTTAGATGTCAGGTAAGTGATGGGTGTTGGCGGGATTCATCATATCACCCCTCATATAATTAGTTTGGAATGGCTGCATGTGGAAAGCCGCAGGTTATACTTTATGGCCGTGTTCATATACAAGGTCCTACGCATACGTACCCCGGAGTGCCTGGATAGCTTGCTAACCAGGTACATGCCCAGGCTACTTGTGAGGGGCCATAACAAGGAGGATACGAGCCCTGTAGTTCACACCAAATTTGGATTGAGATCCTTTGCAGTCTAAGCGGCGCACCTACGGACTTCTATCCCGACTGCTATCAGAGACGCGGCATCCCTCAGTACCTTTAAACAACTGGCTTAAACATACTTTTTTCCTCGACAATTTCACTGGGTCCTATTATAGATGATATCTCGCCGCCCTTAAGGTGTTCCTAGACACTTAGACATCGTCTGTAGGAACACCTTTCGATTTTCGGGGCATCGACTGTACCCAAGATGGGCCACTTTGTAGTAGATGTCTCGTCTTCTTTAAGGTGTTCCTGGGTATCTAGATACCGTTTGTAAGAACATCTTTCGACTTTCCGCACATCGACTGTACCTAAGATGAGTTGGTTCGTAGACGATGTCTCGTCATCCTGAAGGTGTTCCTGAACACCTAGACATCGCCTATAGGAACATCTTTCGATTTTCGGTGGATCGATTGTACCCAAGATGGGCCGCTTTGGAGGAGATGTCTCGTCGTCTTCAAGGTATTCCTGGACAGCTAAACATCGTGTACAGGACACCCTTACGATTACGTGCGCATCGACCGTATAATGTGTAGGTCAGTGTATAGACGATGTCTCATCTTCCTAAGAGATTCTTTGAGTACCTACACATTGCCTATACAAATATATATATGTATGAGTCAAATCAGTGAAAATCAGCAAATCCTTGTAAATCACCATTTTCAAATTTATCCGGACATTTTTTTTCTGAATGTGCATTATAAAAATAGCTTGGAGCCAAATTTATAGCCCTCTATATATACTAGATTGCGCAGGAGAATTTTTTAAAGTCGTAAAAAAGTCGTTTTTTCAGCAATTTTTATCCTGAGACCTCTTATTCTCTTTTTTTTTCATCTACTGTGCAGAAAAAATAGAGTGAACTGATAATAAATTAACCACACTTTGTGCCGCAAGAAACGTGTGACTTAATATTTTGCACTACAGGTTAAATAATAATTTTAAGATTAATATGATTAATAAACGCATGGAATGAATTATCATTTAAAGTCGAGATTATGGAAATTGTTGTTTTTGAATATATGATCTTGATGGCATACTTCATACATACAAAATAAAAATCTTATTTATAATATGTATTCTAAATGCATTTATTAGAAAAGAAAAAAGAAAAATAAGATTACTGATTATTGCTGTTGAATAACATTTTTTTAAAATTTAAAAAAAATAAAACAATTTTTTAAAAAAAGTACTAAAAAAAACTCGTAAAATGACACTAAAAGAAAAGTCACTGCTCAAAAATATTGAAAAACAACATCGCATTTTTGACTGATATTTATTCGGGAAGGTCCAAGAAAGTTTTCTGGTACGTTTCATCCATTTTGGTTCAGGCAGAAAAAAGCTATAAGGGGTCAAATTTAGCTATTTTCCAAAAGATGAGTATCTTTAACTTTAAATATCTCAGCTTCTATTGCTTCAAAATACAGTCGTAAAAAACAAATTGAGGTTTTTTCAAGACGAACAAAATGAGACCAGTTAGGAATTGAAATCTCAAAATTGATATCGATTTGGCTGTCTAAATAATGCTAAAATATTACAAAAAATGGGCAACACGTTTGTAACGTAGCGGTTTTCGCTCACTTCGCGAAACTCTCCACACTCCATGTCGGACTAGGCTCAGCGCGCCGAGTTCGTCCGGAGTGTCTTTTTTTTATTAAATGGAAATCGGAAAACGGGAATTTAAAATAATCTTGTTGGGACTGTATATTAAAATTTAGACTTATATTATAATAAATGAATATTTACAAAAAGATAAATTCCGAAATTAAATAATTCTAATTACAAACGCATCGAAGCTTAATCTAACCTAACTTAATAGTATTCGCGACCATCCTTCGATACGGGAAAGATATCGGTGAACGCGGAACCTCCATCTGGTGATACTCGCCTAAGGTGCGGGTATCCACCAGGAGGTGGTTGTCCAGCTCATCGCGCCGGCCACAATCCCGAATTTCGCAAACGCGGCTAATTAAATACCCTCGCAGCCAAGTGCGCGGAATGAGGCCCTCCATCTCTCCCCGCGATACTTGTTCTACGCGACGCGTGGTGTATAATTCTTAATTTAATACAAATGGAAATTAACAGCATATCACATTTTCCTCTTCTTAAACTAAGCGCTTGCGAAAAATATCGATAACAAAAAATAAATGATTGAGATGTACACATTAAAGACTTAAAATTTCACGAGTAGCTCGCAAGAAGGTTGCCGGTGTAAGTCTTCTCTAACACCGACGTTGGTGGTGATGATGATGATTTCTGTATAGATTCTCGTCCAACAGCTCCGGTATCCTCAAAATCAGTTTTCTCCTTCATCGAAGATTTCCAATCCTCGAAATGTTTGTCTGAAGTAGTAATACAAATACTTTTCTCTTAATCTTTTTACGCTTATTATTCTAATATAACTTTCCCCCTTTTTGTACACGTTCCAATTTACAAAGTTCATTTTATATCTTCTTCTTATCTTCGGTTTCTAAGCCATAAATTACCGGAGAGCATTTCTTTATTACAACAAATGGTCCTACAAACTTTTTGCAGAGTTTCGTATTTCTAGCTTCTGCCTTGTTTCAAGTATGTTCAGCTTTTTCAATACTAAATCGATAACTTCTGGATGAACAGCGGGATTGCATTGAGATGTATAAGGTCGAGTTTTCCTATGCTCAATATGCGCACTTTTGAGCATTTGTTAAAACTCTTTAACAATGAATTGTTGACCGTTGTCACTAATACTCACTTTGGGGCATCCAAACCTAAGAATGATATTTTCTTTTACTACTTTCGAAATGGCGACGCTTGTAGCTTTCCTGAGGGGTTTTAATTCCACCCATTTCGTTAATCTTTCTTCCTCCTTCTTAACCTTCGTTTATCAATTATACAATCTTCACTATGATTTTCCCCCTACTTAAGATCTACGTAATATAATTGTCTGCACTCAATCCTTGGAGATTTCTAGAGGTGATATATATCCTTGATACTGGTTCAAATACTGAACAGGAGTAATAAAATAACTAGATTTTTCGAACGGGTGTCTCTATCAGTATAGAAAGCAATTCCGAAATCATGGCAAAGCTTCACTCATTATCTTTCTTCTAGATCTGATTTGCCGGTTATTTCAATAATAACTTTAGAGCATTCCAGCCAATACATATATATACATTTACATTTATTTACATTCCATCTCAATCCATGAACGGTATCAATCTTGCGGTATCAAGTGTGCTGAGGAACGTTTGATCGTCATCAATCCAAAACCTTTTTACGGAATTCCATACATATTATATATACACAAATCTTCCTTAAAATCCTTGAACTTCACGTGTGAAACATGAAATTGTGAATTTTGTATATAAATATTATCCACAATGTAAAAAAGGGGGAAAAGATAATATTAATTATATTATAGTAACTAAATTAATCATATATTATAAGCGTATTATTAATTTTAAGATTAAGAAGCGTAATCAAAACACGACCACCTACCAAACATCAACTTACCATATAAATAAAAATTGTAAACTCGAAGTAAATAATAATAATCTATATAGACGCGAGGGGTCAAGCGTTAGTTAGAGCGATGAAAATTTGCATAAAAAGGCGAGAAAATTAAATTGTTCGTCAGTAGCTAAACTACAATCATGTGGACGATTGACATGAGCAAGAAGGAACTCGACAAAGAGTTAAAGAGGCAAGGGATTAAAAAGACGGGCAAAGAGTGCCTTTATGTACACTGGCAACTTTATCCGGAGAAATTCAGAAATTAGAAATTTCTTGATTGCGAGCGAGGGGAAGTTATTTACATTGACCCTTACCGGCCTAGGTCGAAATAATAAATACTCGCGTAAGTATAAATAGGACCTACGAGCGAGCAATTAAATCAGTTTGTAATCATGGAACGAATCTTCAAATTATCTGCTGAAGAGCTGACGAACGAGTTTGAGAGGTGCCGCGAGGCGGAGAACGACGACCAGTACTTTTTGAAAACGGCACCAACACCAACATCATGGCCAGGGCCAACCTACACCACGACGCCGATACCGGTCCTAGAGGCATGGAAGCGGCGACGACCTGTTGTGTGGCTGGAGCTGTTGCGAACCATTGAAATTTCCACCACCGAGGATCGACCTGCCTCCAGTATTCTGCAAGCCACGGGACCTTCCATCACCTCCCCAGCACCAAGGGATTCGATCCTCTTGAAAATCCCGAACCGACCGGCGGTGCGAGTCCCCGCTGACGTACGTCAATACAATGTCGAGCATCAGGGATATCGGTGGCGACTAAGGATCGACCCTTCAACGCGTCGAGTTGGCCATATCGGAAAGCCGAAAAATGTAAATTTTTCTCTTAAATGAGAAACAGAAAAGTTACACGTTTCTTGCGGCACAAAGTGTGGTTAATTTATTATCAGTTCGCTCTATTTTTTCTGCACAGTAGATGAAAAAAAAAAAGAGAATAAGAGGTCTCAGGATAAAAATTGCTGAAAAAACGACTTTTTTACGACTTTAAAAAATTCTCCTGCGCAGTCTAGTACATATAGAAGGAGTACATATAAATTTGGCTCAAACATATTTTTTAAAATGTACATTCAGAAAAAAATGTCCGGATAAATTTAAAAATGGTGATTTACAAGGATTTGCTGATTTTCAATGATTTGACTTATATATATACATTATCGTCTTAATTACCAAAATTTTTTTTAGAGCAATTGGACAGGTCGAAAATCCACATAGACTGATCGGAAATCCATGCGGATCGGTTGAAATCCAAGTTGATTGAGGGAAAATCCACGTGAACCGTTCGAAATTCCTGTAGATTAAGGGAAAATCCACGTGGATCTGCAAAAAAAACAGCTGGCTAAAAGAAATAAATTCAGGTAAACTGAACGAATATCCACGTGGATCGGTCGAAAATTCACGTAGACTGAGCGATAATCCACGTAGATCTGTAATAAAATCCAACTGGATCGACAAAATATATACCAAATATCGACTTTGAAAATTAACTTGGAACGGTTGAAAATTTATTTGGATTGGTAAAAAATCTAGCTGGTTCGATAGAACATTTATTTGAAAAATCCACGTGGATCGGTCAAAAATCCACGATGATCGATTCATGTAAAATCCATGTTGATCCACGTGAAATCCACTCAGATATTCACGTAGATATCCATGTGGATAATCTACGTGAATTATCCACGTGGATATTTCAAACAGGACGGCGAGCAAGTGCCGTCTGACAGCTTCCTCAAAGTGCATTAACACCTAGCCATAAAACTTCTGAGCGCACCATCTGGAAAAAGCTTTTTATAAAAAAACTCAGATTACTGTCATTTTCTTATTATTTAATGCTATTACAATAAGAAAAAAATTCAATCACTATTGCGCTTAAAAAAAATTTTTTTTTCTACTACCTAAAAGTAAAAAGTTTCCTCGATTGTCCCATACTAGGTTAATTTAGGCGCGGTTCGCGCGCCTATATTTCGCTTTCTTGTTCAACTTTTTTTTGCGAATGGATGGAAATCATCGGTACGAAGTAACCCGTTTGAGATTCAAAATTGAATTTCCGTACAGTTCGAGATGGATTGCTTGCTCAATTTATATTATGGATGCGGGCATTTAAAAAAAACGTAGTAGTTGGTTTAGTTGTCTAAAGAATTTTTGGAATTTCGTTTTTTAACCTAACCGTTTACGCCGATCTTTACCTTTCAAGACATTATGGAAGACATTGCAAAAAAATATCTACCAAATATTTTGGTTTCCGAGTTGAACTTGGTCGCTGCAATTATGCTTTTACAGTTTCGGGGTTCACCCTTCTAGACTTGCTATTTTTTTTAATTGCTAATATCCAAACAAGAAGAGTTAAATCATTAAAGCAGAAAATAAAAAACAATGATTAAAAAAGCATCCCTTTAGACTGTCTTTCGAACTACGTAATATTTACGATAATAACAAAAATTAATATGACTGAGCAAATTGCAACTCATTGTAACCATCAATTAGATAACATTTATGAAAAACAAAAGAATTTTCTTTTTCCATATACACGTTTATTCAACTTCATTGAATCATATATTTGGATTTTTAGGATGTTCTGGATTTTTTAAACGTAGTATTCATAATAATAGAGAATACAGTTGTAAACCTCAAGGAGCTCCAAAGGGCTGCTGCTTAATTGATAAAACTCGTCGCAACCATTGTAGAGCTTGCCGATTAAAAAAATGTTTTGAAGCGGGAATGAACAAAGATGGTAAATAATCTTTTATTCTATATTCAATATTAAAAATATTGCATTTGTTTTTGCTGAAAATAAAACATAAACAGTACATACATTTAGTTCAAGAAATTCCTAGATCTTAATCTTAAGATTTATAATCCAAATCATCCAAGTTTTATTAAAAATAGCCGACGAAATCATTTGAAAATTGAATACAGTGTTTAAGGGTAGGGTACATTCAAAAATCACCAAAAAACTCTTTTTTTTTTTATTTCAAAAATTTTGTTTTAGAAGTACCAAAGAGTTTATAAAAGCATTCATTAGACAAAATAAAAAAATTTCAATTTTTAATTTTTAAATAATAAAATAAAAAAAAAACGAATTTTTAATGAAATTTCGTAAAAATAAATAACGCTTTATTTTTTTAATTTTCTGATTCATAATATGAACTGTACTACGAAATACATAGTCTGTGACGTCTATGACGCGTCAGGACAGTCAGGATTCGACAATGAGAATGCACCCTAATGTTATCGCACATGTACTATAATGTAATACTGCAGGCGCGTCGACTGCTATTGTTTACTTCATTCGTTGACTGACACATTAGCTATTTGTTCAAAACGAAATCAATAAATAGAAACCATCATTCAACAAAATAGAATAATCTACAGGAATTTGCAACTA
>JAWWML010032291.1:0-11967 GCA_035047165.1 Ormyrus rosae
AAAATTTTTTATTTTGACTCTAATGAACGTTCTAACACATTCTTTGATATTTCTAGAACACATTTCTAAAATAAAAATAAATTGAGTTTTTTGAAATGAAATTATCATATTCAAAAATTTTTCTCTTTTTCCTATTCTAAAAATCATCTTATAAAACATCTTGTAATAATTATGAACAACGCCTTGAAGAGACAGTTAAACCAGTCAGGGAGGATAAAAAAGCCTCCGATGAAATCCTGAACGAATTAGAAGAAACTTAGGACCCGGTGGGAATGATTGAAAAGGACTGGGAATGGGAAAAAGTGGTAAGCGAAGAGTTTAGACTTTTGAATGAGCGACAAGAGCTGTTAGTGAACAATACCCACGGCCTAACACTGGCAAATGTAAATTATCAAGCATTATTGAATCAAGCCCTGTTGAAAAAATCCAGCTGGATTGGACTGGATTCCAGCTGGATCGGAATGGATTTTCATGATGAATTTCCAGCTGGATTTTCGGAATGGATTTTTGACAGATCCAGCTGGATTTTTCACGGATCCAGCTGGATTTTCGGACTGTATTTTCCGACTGGATTTTTGACCGATCTTGCTGGATTTTTGACGTATCCAGGTGGATATTCGGACGGGATTTTTCACTGATCCAGCTGGATTTTCAGATTGGATTTTTAACGGATTGAACTGGATTTTCAGACTGGATTTTTCACGGATCCAACTGGATTTTCAGACTGGATTTTTGACGGATTTAGCTGGATTTTCGGAATGAATTTTTAACGTATCCAGCTGGATTTTCGGACTGGATTTTTCACGGATCCAGCTGGGTTTTCAAACTGGATTTTTGACGAATCCAGGTGGATTTTTTACGAATCCAGCTGGATTTTCGAACCGAATTTTTCACCGATCCAGTTGATTTTCCGACTGGATTTTTAATCGATCCTGCTGGATTTTTGACGAATCCAGGTGGATTTTTAGACTGCATTTTTCACGGATCCAGCTGGATGTTCGAACCGGATTTTTCACGAATCCAGTTGATTTTCCGACTGGATTTTTGGCCGATCCTGCCGGATTTTTGACGAATCCAGCTCGATTTTCGGGCTCGATTTTTCACGGATCCATGTGGATTTTTGACAAATCCAGCTGATTTTTCAGAATGGATTTTTGATAGATCCAGCTCGATTTTCAGATTGGATTTTTAACGAATCCAGCTGGATTTTTCACGGATCCAGCTGGATTTTCGGACTGTATTTTCCGACTGGATTTTTGACGGATCCAGCTGGATTTTCGGACTGGATTTTTGACGGATCCAGCTGGATTTTTGACGAATCCAGATGAATTTTCTGAATGGATTTTTGATCGATCCTGCTGAATTTTTGACGAATCGAGCTGGATTTTCGGGCTGGATGTTTCACGGATCCAGGTGGATTTTCGGACTGGATTTTTAACGGATCCAGGTGGATTTTCGAACTGGATTTTTGTCCAATCTAGCTGGGTTTTTGACGAATGTCAAAATTGTTGAGCGTCAATTTTTTCGGACTCGTCGCTGCCAATAATGTAACTTCAATGTTTATATATCTTATGTATAGTTAAGTGTAGACTTAAAAAAAGCTCAGAATAATACATGTTTCCCGTCTCAAAATTGAAAGCTATATATGCATTTGGAAAATCTAGATAAATTTTGTCTGAAAATGCAATCTAAAAATCCACCTGGATTCGTCAAAAATCCAGCAGGATCGATCAAAAATCCAGCTGGGTTCGTTAAAAATCCAGTCTGAAAACCCAGCTGAATCCGTGAAAAATCCAGTCCGAAAATCCAGCTGGTTCCGTGAAAAATCCAGTCCGAAAATCCAGCTGGATCCGTGAAAAATCCAGCAGGATCAGTCAAAAATCCAGTCGGAAAATTCAGTTCGAAAATCCAGCAGGATCGGTCAAAAATCCAATCTGAAAATGCAGTCTAAAAATTCACCTGGATTCGTCAAAAATCCAGCAGAATCGATCAAAAATCCAGTCTGAAAATCCAGCTGGATCCGTCAGAAATCCAGCAGGATCGGTTAAAAATCCAGTCCGAAAATCCATCTGGATACGTTAAAAATCAAGTTCGAAAATTCAGCTGGATCTGTCAAAAATTCAGTCCGAAAATCCAGCTGGAAATCCATCATGAAAATCCATTCCGATCTAGCTGGAATCCAGTCCAATACTTACTTACAATACAGTTGTCTAATTTCTTAATGTAAGTCTGTGAAGTATTTCCAAGCCAGCTGCTTGAAGGTACTAAGGCATGCCGAGTCTCTGATGGCGGACGGTATAGAGTTCCAAAGATGCGCCGCTTGGGCTGACAAGGATTTCAATGCAAATTCGGTGCGAACTACCGGAATTGTAAGCTCCTTTTTATGACTCCCTCGTGGGCAGCCTGGATTTGTATCTGATTCGCAAGCTAATGGGTTTGTATTTAGATACTCCGGAGTACGCATGCGTAGGACCTTATATATGAGAACTGCCATAAAATATGATCTGCGACTCTCCACACGCAGCCAACCCAAACTAATCCTGTGAGGGGTGATACGATGAATACCCCCAACACCTATCACATACCTCACACCTGAATTTAAAAGTGTCGGTATGCTGCATTTTGTATGTGCTGGCGCGTCTAAATACACTATCGAGCAGTAATCGAGGTGGAGAAATAGAAGGGCCTCAGCCAATCCCTTGCGCAGAGGGTAAGTGGTGTATTTGCGGAAAAATCTCAAGCTATAAAGTGTTCCGTTGAACTTATTAGTCAGTGCATGCCTTGTCCAGTAGAGTGTGAAGTCAAGGGTGACCCCTAGACTCAGTACTGATTCTGAAAACGGTATGAGTACTCATCTAACCCACACTTCCGGACTTTCCGTGCTTCTCAACCTGCACATGAGGTGGTTTGAGCCGATGGCAATGGTTTTTGTTTTGCCCGCATTGAGTGTAACGGAGGCCTTGTCTGCCCTGGCCGATACAGTCTCGACTGCATTTTCAAGTTTGGCGGTTTCCTCCTTGATACCGCCGATAGTTGTGGTAGTGTAAATCTGGAGGTCATCCGCATAGAGGACCTGCTGCACGCCACTTCCCAAGACATCACACACTCGTTAATACAGAACAACAGGGGTCCCAGGACTGAGCCCTGTGGTACGCCGAGGTTGACGAGTAGAGACGGTGATTGACCTAGAGATCTTGTCTTAACAAGTTGTTCTCTACCCCTTAGATGAGAGATAAACCACCTGAGCGCAGCCCTGGATACTCCGATATCCCGGAGCCTCATCAGCATACGGGTGTGGGAAACCCTATCGAACGCCTTGCTAAAATCAAAAAGAAGCAGTTATGTGATCTGTCGTTGATCCATGGCATGCCGGATGTCCTCCGTAAGTTTCAGTATTGCTGTTTGTGTAGAGTTGTGTTTGCGAAACCCTGCTTGGAATGGATCTAAGATGTTGTGTTGATCCAGATGTTTCGTAAACTGCTGATGCACAATCTTTTCCAGGACCTTCGACAGAAAGATCAGTATTGCTATAGGTCGAAAATCAGAAGCGGGAGTTGGAGACACTCGCTTTTTGATAGGTAGCACATGAGCCCTCCTCCGGAAGTCCGGGAAGATACCGCGTACGATGGTAGGAATAGCTTTAACAATAACACTCTGCGGGATGCCATCCTCGCCCACCGCCTGAGATAAGAAATGAGATATTGCTAACACAATATCGCTCAAGTCACCAGGTTTAAATTGAAAAACCCTCCTCAGGGGTACAGGCGAGAATGTCACGTATGTGCTTTTTCATATTTGGGTCACTCAAAGGATATGCCAGCAAAGTGTCTGTTCAGCTCTTCTGGCATGATACCATTCAAATCCTCCCCTTGGAAGATAGCAGCTTGAGACTACGCACTTCATTCCAAATGCTGTTGTTTTCCAAGGCTGTTACGAGCCTTTCCTGATAATAATTTTTCCACGCTTCGGAAGTCTTAAGTTCTGCTAGATCACGCAGCCTAATGAACTATCCGTGCAAGATTTCGCTGCCTGTTCGTTTGTATCGTTTGTATAACGCGTACCTCTTTCTGTACAGGGCCGTGATCTCAGAGCCAATCCATGGGAGGCGTTTTTTCATATTCTTGGCTGGCCTTAGTGGAGCTAATTGCTCTACAACCTCCATTAGGTTGGATCTTAAACCCTCGACCACTGCGTTAAAATTGGACTCGTCAATTTCGTGTACCATTGAGTCCCAACAACAAAGGCTTAAAAGATTGTTCAGCTCACCACAGGGGATGTTTCTGAAATCCCGGAAGCTTTCCCGATGTATGACTAGATTATCCTTATGTATAAGAAGTATTAAACTTATTATGTTATGCCTACTTGTTGAAGGGGTTCGATGTTTTGCGGATTGATGTAAGTGTCATTAGTGTCAGTGAAGATTATGTCAATCCAGGTGCTGAATGTGGGAGTGATGTGCGTGGGACCATGGTGGACGAGCTGTAGGGATAACTCATCTATAAGCTTACGAAGCCACCTAGAGCCATCGTTGTCTTTCAATAAATCAGCATTGAAGTCACCAATATTGATCTTGTGGCTATAATCAAAACAGTGAATGCGAAGATCATTCAACAATAACGGGTTTTTATAATGAGATTTTGGGGGGGGGGGGAGCGCTACACTACTACAGCCAGGATGGGCGGTGTTTTGCCCATAGAGATAGCACACGTGAAGTTCTCAGGAATCCCAAGTTTTCTCGGACCCCCGGTATCCGACTGCCCGACTATCTCCACTCAGTATTCATTCCTAACGTAGAGTGCAACGCCTCCACCCTCGCGATTACGATACTGTCTAGTTACACAGTAACTACCTTAGTAGTTACCTTCAATGCCAATTGTCTCATCCGTGATCGCCGGTCCGAGACATATCTCCACGATTCCAAATAGGTGATAGAAATCCTCCTCACACAAATATTATCGAACTTGCTCAATGTGACCTGCTAGAGAGGTGACGTTGATGAAGACCGTTCTAAAAAGCCCCTCGCAATCAGTTCCTCGTTTCCCATGACCTAGTCATTCATTTGAATTTGTGTGTCGTTTTGTAAACGTCTCGTCCATGTTTGTGAAAGTGTGATTCGCAATCATTGCATTGATTTAATCCTCGTTCTCTACTTTGTGTGCTCGGGCACCATCTCGAAGTCTAACCATGCAGCGGCCCTTTAGTTGCCAAATATATTTAAAGCTTCTGTTTATGATAAAGCTCTTGTTTATGCTTCAATTGAATGAAAAGTTTATATTCAGCCTTGTTTAAATATTCGTTAATGTAGATGGGCCTATTCATAAAGTCATGGCGCGCTTCATGGCCAAACTCCGTTAGGTCGACATCCAAGGTATTAAATCCAGTTTTACGTTTCTTTGTCGTCATTACATTGTCGAGTGTAGGTGGATGTTTTAGAATGACCTGCATATTGCGAGGCTTGGTGATGGATCTATTGCTAGTTTTCGTATTTGTTGTGATGTGTGCGTGTGTCGTATCGAATTGCCTAGCATTAACAACGTCGCTCGTACTGATGTTGGGGTCGACTGCTTTTAGTATGGCAAGCGCCACTCTCTCCGGAGCTATTGAGGATTTAGTATAGTCGACGATTCCCGAAACCAGTATCGTGCGACGCTGTTGATTCGCGAGGTCTACGTTCGCTTCTCGATTACAGCTCGCCAGTATTTTTATGTTTGTGTGTGTGTCTTGTGTTATTGGGTTCGTTAACTTCTGTGCTAGCAATGGTGTGGGGAGTAATGTTACTTCTGCAACAAATCTTACTGCTTAGAAAAGTGAAATTTTTTTATTGCGTTGCCCTCGTTCACTGCTTTCAATGAATTTTAAAACCATTTTTTGCCTGAAATGACATTTCAAGCTCCTTATTACAGCCTGATTCATTGATTGTAAAATTGAAGTTGCGTTTGCAGGAAAAAAATTATTTTAATATTAGTTAAGTTGTCTGTATATTACTTTTATGATTTTGACTCAAGTGAGTTCGAATAGGAAAAGGAGGCTTAGAGGAAAAAGTCGAAGCAAGCGCAAACTTTATTAAATAATAAAATAAATACAAAATACTAAAACCGAGAACTTAATATAACCTAATTCGAATGATCATTTGAGGCGCACGCACGCGAGAGCTCTCTTACCACGATACGCTGTAAACGGTGACTTCTGGCCGCTGCGTCGTAGTACGGCTTCGTGAAAAAGCTGGGCCTGGGGAGTGCAAGTTCTTTGCACGCAGCGTGCCTCGACGCCTCCAGGAGACCAGATGCTGCAGTGCCAAGCAATCACGTGGACTCGCCGCGTAGTTTAGCTCATCCTGGAACAGGTCGCGTATAGTCCTCATGCGGACGCCGTTCCCAACCAAACTCAATTTTGCGTCGAGGCCACACACGCACACTTACACCACACAAGCCGACGAGAATTCGCGACGAAATCTGCACGCGTTCGCGCCCACGCGATTAAATGCTAGAAAACGAACTGCAAAAAGAAACGGCAAAGAAGCTAGACTTCGCGCACGCGTTAACGTCGCTTTCGACATGTACGTAAATGCAAACTATTCTAGACAAGAGCTGTACCACGTGCGTTAGTTCTGGAGGTCCTGTCAAAAGTGACAGCTCGGTCGCGCGGGCGGGCATCGTGCCCGCGAAAAGCCCAGAGTGGAGGAGCGCAAATTGGCGCGGCAGTCGCGGAGTATTGGCGCGAATTATTGGCGGCAATTTTTCGCTTCTTAACGCTCGCAGAAAAAATACCGTAAATATTGTCAACAACGGCGCATAGTAGTGCACAATCGCCGATTAAGCGGCCAAAATACAATTTTTTTAATTTTCTTTTTTCTAACATAATAATCATTTTTGTATTCTTAATGTATTTGTGCATGGTAATGCGCATTAGTTTAAATGAAAATTTCGATGTACAATTCACATTTAAATTATGAAGATAAGAGAATCGTAAATTTATACGTTTTTTTAAATTTCTTTACACCTTTTGCAACATGTCATATACAAATAAAACTGAAATACTTTTACAATTCGTCGATGCTTAATCTACTTAATTAGTATAAATTCTTGAAATTCTGCACTATTATTTATGCAACAGATCACTCAAGATTGCCTAAGATACATTTAAGTGTAAATAAATACGAATTTTCTTTTTTTTTAATAAATTAATAAAATTAATAATGTTTGTCACGCCTTGATCCTTAGATCGAAGTATACTTTTCATGTTGAAGGGTTATTCAACTGAAATCTTCACAGAACATCCGCCCATAACCGCTGGATTTTTTTTAAAAATGTATTTGAAAATAAAAATATTAAACTAAAATTAAAATAAAAACATACTATTTATTTATTTTCTTTCTATTCTGAATTTGAGAGTTCAGAATATATTTTCTAATTGGTTGTTCTCTGTAGATAAATCTATTAACATTATGTAGCAGTTTGTTCATCATTTCTCGAAACGTGGAAAGGAAAATGATTCTAACTATTTAAAATTAACAACACTTTATTTGCTGATACGAAACAAAATAACGCTTCCTCCGGCTGAGCCTCGGAGAGGGGAAAATATCGTAAGGTCGACTCGAATATCCAGTGGCACGGTAGTGCCGCGGAGGCGAGTTTGAAAAGCATTTATTTCTCATTTCATGTTCGCATTTTTCATTATCAAGAAAATAATGTTTGGCAATATTGTTCCTAAGCTATTTTTAGCATATCAGCATATTTATAACTAAACTATGATTTCCAAAAAAAAATATCGGTAAAAAAGCTATTCAAATCGTAATACACGAGTGCGTAATTTGAAAATGCTCAAAATTACGTTTTATTCTTCTTCTCCTTCTTCTCCAGTTCGAAGTTTTAGGACCCTGAAGTTTGCCACGCATCTACAATTGAGAATTGCTTCCTCACAGCTTTCTATGCTGCACGCATCCCGTGAAGTCAGCAACACCTGTTGATATTTATAATATCGTACTTTGCTCGCGCGCGTTTAAATCAAAGGCACCGGTATTTAAATATTTATTTATTAAAATATCGTGATTTATTAAAAATGAATATTTCTTTGCAATTAATACACGATCACTTTATTTAAAAGCATAATTTCGTTAAACATTTTAGCATTCCAAAATGAATTTGATCTCTTAAAGGGCATCGAAAAATTCTTTCTTTTTCTATAAAACAATTTTATTGAATCACCTCGTAAACGATGTCTTGTCGCCCTGAAGGTGTTCCTGGACACCTAGACGTCACCTGCAAGAACACCTTCCGATTTTCGGCGCATCGACGGTGCCCCAGATGGGTCGCTTTGTAGACGATATCTTGTCACTAAATGAAATCTAAAGTAGCATTTTGAAAAATTAAAATTATACAAATTAATTTGGTATATGAAACTTTTTTTAACAAAAAGTAATTTCACTAGGTGCAATAATCTACATTACACGGTCAATGCGCAGAAAATCAAAAGTTATTCCTGTAGACGATGTCTAGGTGTCCAGGAACACCTTCAGGACGACGAAACATCGTCTACAAAGCGACCCATCTGGGGCACCGACGATGCGTCGAAAATCGGAAGGTGTTTCTGTGGGTGACGTCTAGGTGTCCAGGAATAGCTTCAGGGCGACAAGACATCGTTTACGAGGTGATTCAATTAAATTTTTTTATAGAAAAAGAAAGAATTTTTCGATGCCATTTAAAAGATAAAGTTTTTTTTGGAATGCTACAATGTTCAACGAAATTATTCTTTTAAATAAAGTGATCGTGTGTTAATTGCAAAGAAATATTCATTTTTAATAAATCACGATATTTTAATAAATAAATACTGTGACAGTACATTTTGGCCCGGGCCAATCTGGCTGTCAGTTCGACTTCTTACTTCACCTCTGGATCCTGGAGAGTCGTATCCAGGACCCAGATGGTGCCCACCCGAGCACGCAGAGACCCCCTGGACCGTTTAGATTATATAAAATAAAAGGGGAGGGCATCTGGAGCAGCACCCGAAAGGAGCACCTGGAAGAAGAAAAGCATTAGACTGAGACGAAAGAAAACCCCTTACAGAAAAGAATTATAGTACTTACTATAATACTTACTATAATATTGATTGTAGTCCAACTATAGTTAAACTATAAGAATAATTATAGTAAACCTATAATAATTTCGCGGTATTATAAATATCAACTATATAGTCAAGCACTAAGGCCATCAAAATTTCACTACAATCCTCACTTATTCACTATAGTTCATTCTTATAGTGATCTACTACATTTTATTAGGCATAATATTATAGTATTTACTACATTACTATAGTACCTGACTAAAGTCCAGGAATGTAGTCTAAAACTGCAATCCACATAATCTTCCTATAGTATTTACTACATGACTATAGTACCTTACTATAGTCCAAGATTATAAACCTAATATAACCTAATATAAAAAAAATAGATTAAACCTAAATAAAATAATTAAATTAATTAAACCTAATATAACCTATAATCCTGGACTATAGTCAGGTACTATAGTAATGATATGTAGAATATAGGTTTAGACTATAATCTTGGACTATAATAAGGTATTATAGTCATGTAGTAAATACTATAAGAAGATTATGTGGCTTGTAGTTTTAGACTATAATTCTGGACTATAGTCAGATACTATAGTAATGTTATGTAGAATGTCGGTTTAGACTACAATCTTAGACTATAGTAAGATACTATAGTAATGTAGTAAATACTATAATATTATGCATAACAGTATGGAGTAGATCACTATAGGAATGAATTATAGTGAATAAGTGAGTATTATGGTGAAATTTTGGTGGCCATAGTGCTTGACTATAGTTAATACTTATAATACCCCGAAATTATTATAGGTTTACTATAAGTAATCTTATGGTTTAACTATAGTTGGACTATAATCGATATTATAGTAAGTATTATAGTAAGTACTATAATTCTTTTCTGTAAGGGACTACAAGTTATTTGCTACTCTACAAGAGGAATCTATAGATACATTAAGTATATATAATCCTTACCTCTCAATAGCTCGTATCGCAGCTCCTTGCAGTGGTTCTCGCTCCCACCAACGCTGGATAATAGCTCCAAGCGCAGCCAGGTCCCTGCGCTGGCCTTGCTGTCCTCGCTCCTCAGCTATATGCAGGAGCACGAGCAGCAACAATTAATCTGGAACATTCAAGGATTAGTATAGGATTTCAATGGGCAAAAGAGAGTGCACAGCTCTGCTATAGAAAGAGAGTGCCTCTCACATTGAGGAGTAGACATGGGATTGAGGTTAGGATGGCACACTTTGGATTAGGTAATTCTAAAGGAACTACGGGACTACAATTAACTACAAACTACACATACAGAAAAGGAAGTCTTACAGCTAGTTTCTTACCTGGCAATACTAAGAAGAGATGGAGAAGCAGGAAGCTCTCCTTTTACACACCGTCGCTGAGCTATGGCTGACAGCTTATTCTCTCCTGGCACCGCTACAGAACTAGGACTACAGCACCTGGAATAAAAGGAAGAGGAGGAGCACAGCTTTTATTAGATGAAAAGTCAAAGAAGAACGGAACGAATATTAGAATTCTCACCTGGCAGTCAAAAACCGCACGTGGCGACAAACTAGCCTCACCTCGACTCGCTGTACTACGCGAGTCGCGGCGAGGCAAACTGTGCCGGCGCAAACGAAGAAGAAGGCGGACGCGATCGCAAGCTCGCGCTCGCGTCGCCACAAGACACTCTCCACGGATCCGCCGAGCAAGTCGGAAGTGTTTTGGAAAGATTTCGTGGGTAAGCTCCGCGTGCAAAATTCATTGTGTGCCACGTGGCAATTGGTTTTTGGGTTCGTCAAAATGCGAGAGATTGGGTTGTTCTCGGCGTAGAACAGTAATCGTTTGTAAGTGGTGCTGCGAGCGAAGCAGCATAAATTTAGTTTTTTGTGTAGTTTGGGCTCGGAGATCATCTCCGAGATTTCGTTCGCGCTTGCGAGCAGTGTGTGCTCGCGTGCTTACTACTTGGGTTTGGGTGCCGCGTTTTTCGTCGCGGCTGGCGCCCGAAAAATTTACCGAGATTATAAAAGATAGTATTTAATTTTGGGTTTCTCATTTATTTGAATAAAGTTCTTAGCGTGTAGAATAACCATTGATTTAAGTGTGATTAATTGCCTTCCTGAGCGGCTTCGGCACGTTCCGACCCATGCGCTCTCCACTGAGCTACCCTCTTTCCTTATCCTTATCCCTTTTTCCTTTAAAGTTTTGCCTTACAGCTTCCTAATCCTTGTCTAATTTTACAATCCCGTTAAAACTGTGACAATATTTAAATACTGGTGTCTTTGATTCAAACGCGCGCGAGCAAAGTATGTTATTATAAATATCAGCAGGTGTAGCTGACTTCATGGGATGCGTGCAGCATAGAAAGTTGTGAGGAAGCAATTCTCAATTGTAGATGCGTGGCGAACTTCAGGGTCCTAAAACTTCGGACTGGAGAAGAAGGAGAAGAATAAAACATGATTTTGAGCATTTTCGAATTACACACTCGAGTATTACGTTTTGAATAGCTTTTTTACCGATATTTTTTTTGGAAATTATAATTTAGCTACAAATAAGCTGATATGCCAAAAATAGCTTAGGAACAATATTGCTAAGCATTATTTTTTTGATAATGAAAAATGCGATCATGAAATGAGAAGTAAATAGTGGATATATATATACTAGGGGGGGTACCCCTCCTGCTCGTTCCGCTCGTCAACCCCCCAAGTTTGGGTATAGTAAAAAAATTAAATGGGATTAAAAAATTATGTAGTTTCTATCTTTTCCACACCACCCAAGAGGTAGATAGATAGGCGCGTTTTTTTAAGAGATATCTCCTCTTTCACTAACTTTAAATTTTTTTTTTTAAATTGAAATTTCAAAAACGTTGAATTTTTTTTTTAAATTGATATGTTAGTTAAATAAGGCATAATC
>JAWWML010032302.1:0-11499 GCA_035047165.1 Ormyrus rosae
TTAAATGTATTTAAAAGCATATATTTATTACTAGTTGCTATATAGATGTATCCTGTTTTGTTTTTAGTTTTTACGTTATCTACAAAGTTTTTTAAACATTTATTGGATGCTGAAATAGCTTGAAGTTGTTCATCTTTTAATTGCAATTCATTATCTTTTAAATACAATTCATTATCTTTTAATTGCAGTTCATTATCTTTTAATTGCAATTGTTTATTAAAGTTTTCTGTTACTTCTTGCAGTTGTTTGTTTAATATATATTCACCATGTTTTCTGATTGATGGCAAAACATCTTCAAATACCCATTCTTTAAAATTAATAGCAATTGGTAATTTAGATGAAAATATTAATTCATATAATCCTGCTTCATTAATATATACATTTTTATTAATATTATTTAAATTATCGTGGGACCCATTCTGGGGCCCACGAATATTAAATAAATTTGTTTTATATTTTTCAGATACATGCATTTGAATAGCCTTTTTAACATTTGAATATTCTAATACGGCAGCAATATCTTTTGCTTTAAACCAAGGTGTATTATTTTCATCTAATACAACGGTAATTTTTTTATCATTGAATGTTAGATTATCAACATCAACTAAAGAATTCATTATTAATTAAATAATTATATGTTATTTTAATTATAATTAATTTAATTATAATTAATTTTTATTATAATCAATTTTATTATAATGATTTATATTAATTCAAAAAAATTTATTTATATTGACTTAAGATTTCAGAATATATTTCGTTTATTAACAGAAATATATCAAAATCTTTCGAATCTGGATTGAATCTAATAAATTTACAATTTAAAACATTTTTAATATACTTTTCACGATTTGCTTCGTCTTCTGGATTATAATTAAAATGACCATGTTCATCACATTCAATAGCTAGTTTATATTTAGGAAAATATAAATCTATTCTGTAATTATCTATTGGATATTGTAAAATAATTTCTTGATTTTTGAAAGATTTTATAAGTTTACTTAGAATTTCTTGCTCTTTAGTTTTGATAATTTTTTTTAAGTTCAAATCAAGTTTAGATACAAAATCATTTATTAGATCATCTTCTATAATTTTCTTAGTTTTTATCAATAATGATTCTATACCATTTTTGTTAATAAATATAGTATTTTTTTGCATCTTTGTAGTATTATCTGAAATATTTAAGTAATTTGAATAATTTGAATAATTTGTTTTATATTTTTCGTTTACATGTTCTTTTATTGCATCTTTTGGTCTTTTATATCCTAATATTTTTGCTATTTCATTACCATAAAACCAAGGTGTATTTTTATCATCTATTATAACAGTAATTTTTTTACCATTAATAATTAAATTATTTAAATCGTTTTGCGAAGCAAAACTTGACCAACCAAAGGTTGGTGAATTAACTAAAGAATTCATTATTAATTAAATAATTAAATGTTATTTTTATTATAAAATATATTTATTATAATAATTTATAATAATTCAAAAAAAAATTATATTCACATACGTTGATTTAAGATTTCAAAACATATTTTGTTTATTAACAAAAATATATCAAATTTAGGATTGAATCTAAAACCATAGGTTTTATTGACCAAGGTGAATCTAATAAATTTACATTTTAAAATATTTTCAATATGCTTTTCGTGATTTATTTTATTTTCTAAATTATAACTTGTATAATCACAATAATCATCGTACATGATTGCTAATTTATATTTAGGAAAATATATATCTATTTTATAATCATCTATTGTATATTCTAAAATAATTTCTTCGTTTTTGAAATATTTTATAACTTTTTTTAAATTCTGATCTAGATCAGGTAGTTGAGTTACTAACTCATTGTTCGCTTTGACCGTTTTTGACGGTTGAGTTACTGAAGAAATTCCTTTGGAATTACGATCAAAATTTAGATCAAATTTAGATATAAAATCATTTATTAGATCATCTTCTATAATTTTACTTGATTTTATCAATAATGTTTCTATAGCATTTTTGTTAATATATATAATATTATTTAATATTTTTTTATCATCTTGATTTACGTTTACGTTAATAGTTTGTTTTGTATTTGAATATTTTAGTACACGAACTATATTTTTTGCTTTAAACCATGGTTCATTGTTATCGTCTAATATAAACGTAATTTTTTTGTTAACAAAAGTTAATTTTTTAAAAAAATTCATTGTTAAATATTAAATAATAATATATTAATTCAAAGTTTATAAAAGTAAAAAAAATATTAATATAGTACTTATATAAAATTATTATAATAATCTAACAATTTCCAATTTTTATGTAATCTATATGTTTGTTTTTTATCACTTTTTAATGCTTCATGTAATGATAGAAAAAATGAAAAAATTATTATTTGTATACACAAACAAAATTCTTTAATAATTGTTTCAAAATTTTTATAAGTATTATTATAATCAATATCTAATATTTGTTTTAATCTGTCGTTTTTATTATAATTAAAATTTTTAATATGTTTTTGAATTTCATAATATCTATCTATAACTACATTTTCTGAATATATATGAAATGAATCTTTAAAATATGAATCATGTATGTTTTTGAATATAACATTATTTTTAAATATATAAGCTAGTAATTTAATAATATCTAAAACAGATTTATTGATTATAGATGGTAATTTAACAAACAATTTAGTTTTATGGTTTATTTTATTTATAAGAAAAATATCTAACATATGCGTGTAAATTTCATTATTATTATAACAATATGTTATATTTTTAATATAACTTCCTTTAGAAAAATGTTTATCATTAATAAAAAATTTTTTATGACTAAAATCAAATTTTTTAATATCATTTATATTAATGTTTTTTTCTGATGATATTTTTATAGATATATCATCAATTCCTAATTCTTTACGTTCTAAAATATCTTTACTGAAATATTTAAATGTATTTAAATTTATATTGTTATATTCTTGTAAAAATTCATGTAAAATACCAAACGTTAAAAAATAATTACTATATACAGGACTAGTATTTGATTCTCCTAATTTAATGTTGATATTACCAAAATTATCTATATGCGGAATAATTGATTGAAATAATATATAATTATTTTCTGATTTTTTTTCCATCATGAGTTTTATATTTTTTTTTATATCAAATAAATCAAATATATTTTGTTGCATGTTTTATTTTTTGATATTAAAATGAATAAAGATATTAAAGATATTAAAGAAATAATTAATGATTATTATTATTTTAATTTAAAAATAAATTTACAAATATTAAATATTTTTACCAATGAAGAACAAAATTATATTCTAAAATATATATTTAATCAAATAGAAAATAAAGAATTTGAAATTTATAATAAATCTATTAAAAAAATTATTGAAAAATCAGTTTACACTATTCAAAGATGTTTAATTATAGAAAAAATTAATTTAATATTAAATAATATTATTTTTATAGATATAGATAAAAAAAATTATATTAGTCCAGCAGAAATTATAAAACCAAATAAAATACCAAAAGTTATATTACAAAATTTTTTAAAAACTATTGTTTATGATTGTATAATTCAAACATATATTAATAATATTAAATACACAAATGCATTTAATGTATATTCAAAAATAAATGTTAATACAATATGTGAATATAAAGATATATATAATATATCAGAAAATTTGAGAAATGATATTAAAAAATATTATTTTGATATATATATACCATTTTATACACAAATAATAAATAAACATGACAATGAAGCTGATTATATATTTCCTATAATTCTTGATAATAATCTATTATTAAGCAGAGTGTTATATGATAATTCTTGTACCGGAGGAGATAATTCTACTGATATTCTTAAATTGCAATTATCAGAAATGTCAAAAGAGCCTTATATAAAAAATTTATATACAAAATCTGATATTTCTGTGTTGGAAAATATATTAAAAAACAATAAATTAAATGGGTTAATTAAACAAAAAAAAATACATTTATCTAAAAATTTTCAAAATATTTTATCAGAAATTAGTAATACAGATAAAAATATTAATTTAAAAGATTATGTTAATAAAGTTTTTATAGTAAACGAAAATGATGATAATATTAATTCCGAAACTATAGCAGATATCATTACATCTAGTCCGGATCAACATAAATTTTTAGAATATTTTATTGATAAAATAATATATTATCAACATTTAAATAATAATACCAATAATTCTTTTAAAGAAGCAATTAGTGTTTTAGATAATGTATTTGAAAAAATTTTAGACCATAATTATGATCATAATTCTTTAAATTTAGAAAACGATGATATTAAATTTATTTTAATGTTAGAAACTTTAGAAACATTAAAAAATACTTCTACACCTGTTCCGTATACAAAATATAGACCAGAATCTAATATTACATTAAATGTTTATAAAGATGTCAATAAAGCAAAAATTAATGGACAAGAAATTAAATTAGATTATTAAATTTTTTTCATATAAATAAATGTTTGTTTACATAAAACAATTGTTTTAATTATAATAATTTTTATTGTCTGTTATTTGTTGACATTATCATTAAAAAATGAAAATGAACCAGATGATATTTTATTACATTTATCTAGTGAAAAAGAAACTATTTTAAGAACATTAAATAATTTATTAATATATAATAAAAATGTTTCATTTATTTCTTTAAATCAACTTTCTACATCCAATACATACGATAATGGTATAGATAAATATAACTTAGTTGATAATATAAATTATGATGATTTAAAAAATGTATCTAATTATAAAAACCATTTTATACAAGGATTTACAGAAATAAAAGAAGAAAATAATTATTTAAGCCATAAATTATCTTCGTCCATACCTATATTACAACCAATAAAAATAAAAGGTATAAATGGTAATTTTGCTTATATAGTTAAATTTTTACGTTTGTCGGATAATCAAGAATTTTATTACATACAAATGTCACAAACCTTTGCTAATGATTATTTAAAAACTAATTCTTATAAAGCTATTAGTGAACTTTTACAATATATAATTAAAAACTATCCAGGTGAGTATATTATTGTAGGTGATTTTAATGTTCAAGGACATGAAAAAATATTTAAGCATTTTTTAACAAGTAACAAATATCATATTTTTGAAACATACAAATACGCAACATGTAACGATACTGATGGTGTAGCATCTCCAGATGGTATAGTAATTTCAAAAAAATTATATCCTAAAGTTAAATTTTTTATTGATTTTTATACAGGAAATTCTTATCAACATTATTTAATAGGTTCAAATATGTATATGTCTGGTAATGGAACACATGTAATTATTAAAAATAAATTTAAAAATTATTTAAATATTTTAAAAACAAACCATGGTGACAGAAAATATTATATAGATAATCAAGGTATATTTGATAGCAAAAATTTAAATCATATAGGTAATATAAATAACATCAAGACTATAAATTTAATAAAAAGTAATAGCACTATTTATACAACTACAGCTCTTACAACAAAAATTGATTCATAAATTTAAACATATTTTTTTTTTTTGAAATATTATGTTAATAATGATAATAAATTAATAATGGATATTATTTTATGGACAATTTTTATAAGTTATATTACTTATAAAATTTATAAATATTATAAAAAATATATATATATTGAATATTTATATGATCCAAAAGTTATATTAAAACGATCCACACCAGAATCAGCAGGACTAGATCTTGTTAGTTATGATGATTATTGTATATATCCCAACGAAAATATAATTATACCAGCAGGTATTAAATTAAAAATACCACAAGGATATTTTGGATATATAGGTGATAGATCAAGTATGGGTAAAAATAATATAAAAATCTTAGGACAAATTATTGATAGTGATTATAGAGGTGAAATTAAGGTAATAATGCATAACCTTGGTAAATCTTCTTATAATGTTAAAAAATATAATAAAATAGCACAAATAATATTTATAAAAATCAATATATCTAATCCTATAATAAATATAATTAATAATAATACTATACGTGGTATAAAAGGATTTGGTAGTTCAGGAACTTGATCGAAATGCTCATTTTTTTTTAATAAATAAAATTATTATTTTTATTCATCTGTTGTTTTAGTATTTAAATTTAATTCACTTAAATTGGTTACAAATTCTTTTATTTTTAAATTTTTATAATGAGTTTTTGTTTTTTGATGAGCTTTCAGGCAAAAATATTTAATCATTTTACCACATTCACATTCTAAAACAGTATCTTGTTTATTTTTAAAGTATTTTAATACTTTATCGTTACTACATGTTTTACAATATGATGCTTTTTTATAAAACTTTTCTATACTTTTAATATTATTGCAATTATTACAATATTTATAGTTTTCCATTTTTAAATGTTTTTAATAAAAATAATATTTATGGTTAACAAAAAATATTATAACAAACAGAAAAATTAAACTAACTAATTTTTAAAGCTTATCTGTATAAATTTTTTTTAAAATATATATTTGGATAATTGTCTATTTTATCATGATTTAAAACAATATTATTATGATTTTGGTTATTTTCATAATATTTTTCGCATAAATTGTTTAAAAAATTATCAAATAATTGTGATAAATTTTCGTTATTATTTCTGGTAATGGATGGCTTGATATTTATATCAGTATCTAAATACTTATATATAATATACAAAACTTGATGATATGATATATTTTTTAAAGCATTATGTTCAATATTATATAAAAATTTAATAAATTCTATAAACACAATTTTAATAAATTCTTTTTCAAAATTAGTTAATTTGAATTTAATATTTTTATATTTATTAAACAACCACATGTCTAATATATATTTTTTAATACCATAATTTTTTAAAAATTCACATATATATGTCATATCTATAAAATTTTTATCTATTTTATCATAGGTAATAGTTTTAGATAATTTATCAAACCATTTATTTACCAGAGTTACATCAATAGTTTCTAAATTTTTTAGTACATTTTTTAAATGTATAAATTTATTTTTATTTTTTTCATCAATATTTTTTGTATTATATTTGTTAGATAATATTGTATTACAATTACCACATGTAATAATATTATTTTGTATTATAAAATTATTGTAATTGCAATTTTGACATCTAATATTAACACAATTTAAATTATTCATTTAAAATTTTTTTTTTTATTAAAAAAAAAGAATATTAAAATGGATTCCGAAAATAATAAATCTGTTATTCTTAAAGACTCTATTATTAACAATGAACCATTTTTAGGATTACCATATTCTAAAATTATGTCATATATATTAAATAATAATAATAATGTATATTCTACTAATATTTCAGATATAAGAATACAATATATAGAGAATATTAGATTAAAAATTACATTACCAGAAATTATCGGTAAAGGAACAGTTGCTTATAAAAAATATTATCCTTATCATTTAATTAAATATATAGAAATTTATTTTAAAAATCCTAATAGTAATGATGAAATATTATTATTAAGATCTGATAATGATGAGTTGTTAATGAACTTGTTATCTCAAAAAGATAATGATAAATATCTAAATTATTGTTCTGGTAAACATGATTTGATGTGCAAAGAAAAAAGAGGAAATTATAATGATTGTATTATTTTTAATGAAAAAAATATAACAATACCCATTGAATTATTAATTAATACAATTAGAATATGTCCAGAAACTACAATTATTTTTAAATTAGAATTGAATAATCCAGAAAATATGATTGTATATGACTTAGAATTTGAAAAAGAATCTCTATCGTCATATGTAAATTTTTTTAATAAAATGAGCTTGAATTTTAAATTAGAATTTGAAAATACTATGGTTTTTTCTAAAGAAGATACAGATGATAAACAACAATTGTATACTCCTATTTATTTTTTACGTAAAAAAACAACAATTGCTCAATATAATACAGAAAATTTTCATACTCAAGAATTTGAAAATTGTCTAGGATTAAGTTTTTATACAAAATCTAATATTTTTACTGAACCTAATAGATTTATAATAAATATAGGAAACGATAATAATGAACAAACATTAATAAATAAATGGGTAAAAAATATTTTAAAGGATTTGATTATTGTATCCGATTTAGATCTAACAGATGATAGTAATAAATTAAAATATGGATTTGATAAAAAAGCTATATTTAAAGAAGTAATTGATAATGTAATTGTATTTAACAAAGATCTTAATCAACAATGTGAAATTTATATAGAATTGTTGCCAAATAATTATAAAATATATTATCATACAAATATATTGACATTTTCGAGAAGATATAAGTTTTCTGAAACTATCAATATTTCTAATCTTTTTAGACATATAAAAGGAATATGTTTTGGTGATAATACTGTAGAAATTAAATATATTTTAGAAGATATACAACATGATATTACTTTGGACATAGTAAGTATACCTGTAGATATATGGACAAGTACATACAATACATCAACAGGCGATGCTAGATCAGAAAAAAATAAAGCTAAAGATTTTATATATAAAAATGATTTTATATTAGGATTAGATTATTTATCTAAAGATAAAGGTTATAATTCTTTGTCTGTATCAGCTGGTAGAGATATTATAGATAATTATTATTTGGAAACAAAATATCATCAAAATATTTTAAAACATTTTAAAATTACCGACTATGATGATGATAATTATCCAAATATAGCTGTTTTTAATTTTTATTCAATGTTTAAAAAATTTATATTATGTGATAAAAACATTAATTTTTCAACATTTTTAGTTAAATCAAAGCTTAATAAATATAATTCTTATGATCCTAAATCGTTAATTAAAATTATACCACATGTTCAGTTATATGAATTAATGACATTAACGTATAATAAAAATAATAATAATATAAATTGTGAAACTGTTAAAAAAAATATATTTTTCTAAATATTTTATAATGGATAATATTATTAATAATACTTATAATGATTTTTTAGGTACATATAAAGAAACAATAATACAGTTATTATTATTTTATCATTATAATAAAATAACAATACATAAATATAGTTATATATGTTTTATTAGTTTATTTATATTATTAAAATTTTTACTTCAAATACATATTATATTAATAATAAAACATATTTTTTTAATTATAGATAATATAATTAATACAATGTTTTGTATATTATTTATTGGTTTATTGACGTATCATATGGTAGATTATTATTTATTACGTATATCTAATAAAGATGATATACGTGTCATATAATTATTTTGAGATAATTTTGTTAATTCTATTCTATCTTGTGTTGATGGTATTTTAGCATATAATAATTTAAATACGGTATATAAAGCTGTAATAACAATAATAGCTATAATAATGGGCCATAAAAATTGTGACCAGTTTAAACCTTGGCTTTGTTTGACTGCTATATCATTTGTTGCTGTTACAGCTAAATCTGTAAGCACTTTCATGCCACATTGTGCTTTAGCTGTTCCGGCATTAAGAAATTTAAAAACTATTACTTGTCCTTCAGGAGCTGTACATTCATTAATTTCAATGCTTTTTACAGTTATATTTTGATTTTCATTTACATAAGCATCACATGTTTGATTAACTGTGTTTTTAAAATCATTTATTATATTTGATGATGATGTACTAACGCCAAATGTGGCTGTAAACCATGCAGCTGCTTCTTGTTTTTGATTTACGTCTAAATTATTATAGAAATCTATCATTAATTTTTGTATAGTTTCTAATAACGCACTTGATTCTGCATAACATTTATTTTCAACACTAATTTCACATCCTTTTGTTTTATTAAATTTTATTGAATCAATTGTTATATTACATTTAGTATTACTTGAAACACTAACTTTTTGATTAATTTCGTTTTGAACAGAATTAGTTATATTGGTTATATTTGTTTGAACACTGGCAGATGTTCCCATTTTTATTAATTTAAATTTTATTTATTATATAAATTACAATGATTTTTCCTACTACAAATTTTAGTCGTAATTTAAGATTTACTGAATCTGGTTTAAATTTTAGTTTAAATTTATTTTTAAGTAATGCAAAAATAATTACAGTATTTAATCCAGATGATTATGATAGTTCAGCTAATATTCCTCTGCTTAAAAAATATGATGATTGTGAAGAAACTAGAGGCAAAATTTCATTTTTACCAATAAATTTTTTAGAAAATTATTTAATAAAAAATAAATATATAGATTTAAATACTATTAAATTATTAAGTTTATCAAAATATGATTTAAAAAAATATTATGTAGATTTTTGTAAAAAATTAAATATTTTTAGTAATTCTTTTTTTAATAACGAAACATACAAATCCATTCCTATTAAATTTTTTAGAAAATTATATTTAGCTTCTGATTTATCTACAGCTATTGATTTTTGTAAATTAAACACAGAATTAGAAATAAATAAAGATGTAAATGATATTTTAAAAATTAATACAATAAATCCAGATGATATTATTAATAGAAATGAAAATGAATGGTTAAGCAAACAAGATTTAATGTATATTATTCAATCAAAATTATATTGTTTATCGAATGAAAAATATAACAATATACATTTTATACCATTATTGTATATTAAATCTAGTATTTTATCAGAATCATATATATATTCAGAAATTTTACATAGTTATGATTGGAATTCTGTTCCAAAAAACAAAAGATTTATTATTATTATTATATTATACAGATCACATTTTACATCTGTAATTATAGATCAAAATGTTAAATTAAATAAATATAAAGAATATAAAAAATTTGCATATTTTTTTAACAGTTGCGGATACAATCCTAGATTATTTAGTTATAATCATAATTATTGGTTTATAGACGGATCTATGAAAATTTTAAACCATAAATGTCTTAATAAAAACAATAAAACAGAAAATATTTTATTACCAATACAAGCCTTGACATTATTATTATATAATACATTTAAAATTAATAATTTTGTTTTTAATACCTTTTCAATACAAAATTTTGATTCTGAATGTGGTATATTTAGTAGTATGTTTTTATATTTTTTTTTAAATATATATCAACATAAAAATGAAATAAATATTTTGGAATTAAAATATACATATTTTAATTCAATAATGCTGGGTAATGATTTAATTTACGGTATGTTAAGAGGATTATTTTATTTTACTAAAGAAGACATAGAATACCATAAAATATCAGAAACAAATTATAATAATTCATCTGATATTTTTACCATTAAGAACAGGAAATATGCACAATATAAAAAATTATACGATAAGAATATTAGTTATATTTTAAATATAACTAATAAAATCTTAGTAAATGCATAGTTAAACGCTAATAAAATAAATCTTTGGAATCTTATTTATTATTATATAATATATTAAAGCATATATTAAGATAATAAATCATAAGTCATGATAAATACTTGATCTATTATTTTGTTT